>PVKZ01003286.1:70000-72500 GCA_004027375.1 Macroglossus sobrinus
AAAGAATTAACTCTAACTGGTTCAGTGTGACTACTGTAAATTATCATAGGATCTAGTCACAAAGTTATAAGAGAAATATACAGAAGCCACTCTCACCTAAAACTGTCCCTGGACCTAGCAAATAATAATAACAACAACTATAATAATACCTAGCATTTATTAAGCACTTATTATAGGCCAAGCTCTAGGTGCTTTACATGTTGGGACTCATCTAAATCTTCACAATCACCCAGTGAGACACATGCTGTCATTATCCCCCACACTGAGACAGGTTAAATATCTTACCAAAAGTCACAGAATAGTAAAGAGAGGGGCTCAAATTAAAATTTAAGCAGTCTGACCCCAGGGCTTACAGAAAAATCAAATGTATGAGAGAGAGGAGCATGCACATTGCTCTAGCTTCTGGTACAAAGTTGTTTCCTCTCTTTTCAATTCCTTTTTGGAATTGGCCCTTTAGGGAGGCCAAGTAGGACTGTCAAAAAGGTGCTTACACCTGGAATCCCTTACTCAGTTACTAGTTAAGGGCCACTGTGCTTCAAGGGACAAAATGGCCTCAGCATGTCCATACGGTCTGACGCATTTTTCATGGTCATTAGTTTATCTTTAATTTAGCATAGTCGGAGAGAATTCAGAGTTGTGAGAAAATGTGTTCTTTTCTAGTAAAAAAGCATGCTATCATGAAGAATAAACAAGTTGGGAGTAACTTGGAGACATAGATGAGATAACAAAAAATAATAAAGGGCATATTTGTGAGAAAACATGTTCTTTTCTAGTAAAAAGTGTGCTATCATGAAGAATAAACGAGTTGGGAGTAACTTGGAGACATAGATGGGATAACAAAAAATAATAAAGGGCATATTTGATGGCCATAAAACATAATCCAGTGATCAAAGAAAGAACATATATGAGTATGTTAGACATAATAAATATCATGATGTGTTTTATGGGCAAGCAAATAAGAACCAGTTATATAGGTTTTCTCTACTTTTCATGATCTATCTATTATCCCAGTCATAATTCCAGTGTTACCAGTGCATAGAGCAGAAGAGGCCACTTATCTGTAAGGTTAAGGCTATTACTGACCAGATGTTTAGCAGCCAGGGAAATGCTTGCATGTAAAAAGAACAGGGGCCTGAAGAACTTAGGATGTGACATTTAGAGAAGTATGATAACTTGCAAATACCAAAGTGCTTCAACTTTTATCAAACTTTAAAATCAGTTTTCTGAAACTTACAGTTATTAAACTGAATCCTTAATCTTTGGTATGATGCCCTTATGAATCATCACATGAGGAAATGTTTGAGAGAAGTAAAAAATGAGAGTAAATTGATTAATGAGCAGTAAAATATCCTGGATATAGGAAAACCCATCGTAAAGAGCACTGGGCACCGGTTAAATGTTGATCTAAAGAACAGAGTCTTGCCAAAGATAAGATATACGTAGAACATGTTCTGCAAGAACAGTCCTGAAAACAAAATATATGTCTTTTCCACATTAACTAAGCGGCTGAGTTGTTTACTTACTAGGCTGAGGAAAAGGGAGAAGAGAGATTATGAAAAAGATTCAATACCCTTTGACCCCTGGCATAGTGCCTTTTGGGGAAAATGAAAGGAGTTGGTGTATTAAGTCTTCTGGGAGCACCATATGAACATTTGACATTTCATTGACAACCCAGCACAAGCAAGTGTAGGTGTGCTCCTAGACGTGTAGGGAACCCTCACCTAGGGAATTCCAAGTTCAACTGCTATGTAAAAGTTAGAAGTTGAGCGCTTAGTTTCAAGAAAAGAAGAAAGGAGGAGAGGGAGAGAAATGGCTCCTAGGAGAGCCTGATGCAAGAAATGCAACTGAGAAGCAAAAGCATGGATACGTTTTACATTTATTTTTAAATTTAATAACCCTCTGAGACACTGAGACTATTGGAACAGCAAAGCTACCAGGAGTTATAATTCTGAGATGCTCTAAACTGGAAAGTCCCATGACGGCTGCCTAAAATGACAGCACGTCTGCTACTCAGGTAAGGTTCTTAAGGAATTTTCTCTGGTTCTGATGTTTATAACTTTTTTCCCCAAAAGGGAATGAGGGGGCTTTTTGTTATTTTGTATATGGTTCAGTGGCATGGTTTTGTTGTGGCGGAAGAACAGTTTCGGTTTGCAATGGAGAGCAAAAGGTACTATACCTGAGTGTCTTGCTCAAGGCTAGAATGCTTCCTTAAGATTAATGTATATCCGTAATCAGCTTAACTAAGCAGGTAAGGTGTTCATTAGCTAGGCTGGGTTTTAAAAGGGTGAGTGTGGTGGGGAGAAAACGAATGTAGAAGAGTGAGAAGAACAAACAAGTCAAAGCATTTGTTCATGCTGCAATCTACACATCAATTATCCCGCTGTGCTAATTACCACCTTTCCATACCCCAGGTACCTAAGCATTCACACTTACTCACTCTTTCATGACTCTGATCAGAAAAAAAGAAAGAAAGAAAGAAAGAAAGTAAAGGAAGAAGAAA
>PVKZ01003286.1:80000-85000 GCA_004027375.1 Macroglossus sobrinus
TCAGTTTATTCAAGGTTTTATTTCCAAGGTCTTATTACTATAAAACTTAAAGCTAGACAAGGTCTGCCCTCATGTTAGATAAAAAAAAAAAAAAAAAAAAAAAAAATACCAAAACAATTTTGAAGGCTTAGAAGCTTATTATTTTATACTTTCATGTCCTAAATAAATTATAGTTATTTTCACATTTCTCTTGAATATCCTTCAGGCATGATAATAAGTATATTTTTCTGTATAGCTTCTTAATACTTTCTTTTTGATGGTTGATATAAAACAAGTTGTTGAATGATCATGGATTCCAATAATGAGAGAGAGTTTTTTGAAATCTTTTTTTCCTTGTGACATGTTGTTGGAAGACGTATATTCATTTGATGTATTTAATAAAGCATTGTGGAATTGTTGGCAAATAGATGTACAATACATATAAAAATATTGCATGTAGCAGTTGTTTGGGGGGTCTTTCCTCAGTATGCCATCACTCTAGGCTTGTTGATGAAGGTGCTGTTAGACATTTTTTTTTTTTAGCTATCTATGAGAATTATTGATTTGTGGAGTACAGATTAGCTAAGTATCATCCTTGGAGTGTAAGCATATTCTAGATGTAGACAGAAAGTGAAGCTGGGGAAATTTCTAAAGGATATAAATTAACAACTATAAAAACTCACCAAATGAAAGGAGAGGCAGGGGGCGTGGTGTGTTTGAAACATCAGTACAATGACTAGTTTCCTTTGGTTGGAGTTAAATAAGGTAATCAAAACCATTATGCATTCTAGATATACAGGAAAACCCTAATATGTTTACTTTTGTAAAAAAAATAAATAAACATATTAAATCTTTGGGTAAACATACATTTCACTTAGAACATTGTGACCTAGGAATATGGTGTCTTCTTGAAAGATAACTGAATTTGCTGTTATGAATTCTCCGACTAATATCTGTTTTTGTGATAGTTTAGGGAAGGGAGGATCCTTATTCTTATTTGTATTTGTCATTATTTTTATATTTCTATATTTACTGAGGCCCAGAGAGGGGAAATTATATAACTAAGATGTTATCACCTGCATGTGGGAGTTTATCCAGAGCCTCAGCAAATTTATGCGAATTTAAACTTTTTTATCATTACCATGCTGAAACTGGAAAGCTCTCTCAGGTACAAGGAAGCTACTAAGATTTCTGGAGGGGTTGAATGTCTGTCATCTTCCCAAGGTGCTTCTGCTAATCAGAGTTTGGAGGAGTCTCAGAACCGACCCCCTCCATTAGAACCATGGCATTGCAGAAATTTCTCTCTCATTTTACTTAATATGCATATTTTTACATAGTTAATCTGAAATGGAAATATTTTTATCCCTATACTCAAAACTGCTTTTGTTTTATCAGCTGACATTTTACAACTCATTAATTTATAATGCTGCTCTAATGCCTTTGAATGTTCCTGGGATAAAAAATTAAAGTGACCAAGCTAGTTTAAAGGCTGACTATAGTATGTTCATAGTAGTTCTTTTATAACAGTATTTTGTACTAGATAGTATATTCCAGGAGAATAATTCAAACTGGCTTAGTCCCTTCTTCCTAGCATTAATTAATCTTGCATTCCCAAGTGATAAAGTTATTCCCATTTTTAAATGAGAAAATTAAGGCTTACACATTTTAGTGACACTTGTTTAAATTCAGAAGAAAATCTATTTGAATTTCTCTTTGCCTTGTACCTTTTATGAGACTCCCTTGATTATTAAATGAGAAATTAAACCTTGTGTTTAGTTCTGTGAACTTTATCCACCCAAGTGCAGAGGCAACAAGTTAACTATAATACAGAAGGGGTGTCAAAGATAAATCTTCCCTGGAAAAACAAATCACTGGATAAAAAGTCTTGAAAAGGAGCCACATTCTATTTTTAGTAGCACAGTATGTGTAAATTGAATTTTGGGGGTGGGGAATAAGAAGGAAGAAGAATAAAGGGTTAGGGTTTAGGTGAAGAGTCTTAGAATGGACCTCCAACACTTGCCACACATAAAAACATGCTAAGAAAGCAACTAGGCTGTTAATCCATTGGCTCAAATATAAAGGATCTCCAAGCATCTAAGCATAAGAGATTTAAGAAACCGAATGACTCATAAAATTCCAAAGGACTTCTTTTCAACTTTAAGCCATATTATCAGAAGAGACATTTTAAAGATGTGATTACATGTCTATATCACGTATTAGCTGACAGAGTAAGCATACTGTCTCCCATCATGGGCTTTCTAGTAGAGGACACTTTTGAAAATCAATTTTTAGATGAAGAACCAACACCAAAATTGTGACCGGCCTTCGCTGAAATCTTCTCTTTCACCTGTAGCTCTGTCACACATCAAAGGAGCAGACAAAAGAAGACACTGACATGGTGGTCCCATCTTTATTCTTATTTTAATGGTTATCAATGTTTTATACTTCACAAAATGCCATCACACATACATTTCATAAGCTCTTTGTGGCAGTCTCATAGGGAATCCATTATTATTTTTACCTGTTTGTATGAAGTTTACTTGGATGATAGGCCAAGGCCACACAGCTGGTTATATGTGGGCACTGGGACAAGAAACCAGGTCTTCAAGTTCATAATTCTGGGAACTGCCTCTTTATTTTTCTTATTTCCAAACTATCGCAGGAAACATGGGTGTACAGTTAGATTCTGGTAATTGATCAAATTGGTAGGCTTCTGTAACTCAAATTTAGAAGATCCATGAAGGTAACCATCATCAAAACAATTTAAAATTAAGCAACAATCCCTATTTTGTGGCATGAGAATCCTCCAAAGTCCCAGGGATTTCCATTTCTTTACTTTGACCATGTGGAGTTTAAATTTAGATTGCATTCTTCACTAGGAATTTATATTATTATGTATATTTTTGTGTGGCTTTTATATGCTGAAAGATGTGCCTTATAACTCTGGCTTTGCCACCAACTGGCCACAGGGCCACAGACAAGTCACTTGACCTCACTGTGCCTATATTACCTCCTTGGTCACATGTCAGAGATTGACATCAAGTACCTTCTAGCACTACATTTTTAAGATTCTGTTTCTCCAAACAGATAATAAGCTTCCTGAGGTGAGACTGGCACATCTGTGTATCCTCTGGACTTTCCACTTTGTAGGTGTTTAATAAATGTTTGAATATGACATTGAAAGACTTATTGGCACACGTAGCTTGAGTGGAGTTATAGGAAATCATTATTGACCACCTTATTAACAATTAACTGTCTTTAATCCACATATATAATTTTCCTTTGCATCAATAAAACTTCTGCTTCTGGGGAAGAGGAAGTACCGCCCCTTAATATCAGTTCTTCTGAATGTTAATATATTAGCAACTGATATCTTATTTGTACTGTAACTGACAGAATTATGTAGAGAAAGCATATAAGTATGAAAAGGGGTTAGTTAGGTAACATTGTATAGGGCATCTTCAAAACAACAGTTCTGGTATTTCAAATGTCAAGCTAATTATCAGCAATGTTTAAATGCTATGATAGACCATTTTTGCAAATCTGAAAATTTCCAGCAGGTATGGACATTATTAAAATGTCACATTTTGCTACTATTCTGTTACATGTCACCAGAATACAAAAATCTGAAAGAAAAAAAGTTATGTCAATAGACAATAAAAAGAAACCATTATTTGTTTTGCATATGATTGTAACATTAATTGGTATAGTGATACAATTTAGAGTATTGTTTACTTAGAAGGAAGAATAGAAAGGATTTAATATAATGCAATCTGCTGAAGTGAAAATAATGCTTATTATAGATAAACTATGAAGGCTTTTAAATACAGGTTTTTAGTAATGCATATTCAGATATATCTTTCCAGGCTGTAAAGCAAATTTAAGTATCAGCTTTATACCCTTTGGTAACCCCATATTACACATACAGTTTTAGAGAAAATGAAACTTTAATATGATTCCACATAAAATAGTGAGCCATGCCAATAATTCATATGTACTTCATATGCAAATAGTTTTATCTTATCCATCAATTATCATGTAAACATGGAATCACATGGCAAATTTCTCTGTAATACAGTACAGTACCTGTATATAATTATAGGTGCGTTTTGCCAATGCAACTGTTACACAGAATTGTAATTAATTCCTCTGAAGATTACCGGGAGAGTTTTGGATACTGATGCTGTTTTTGGACATTTATTACTGCTCTTTAGTTGGCTTTTTGCTGTGCCTCTGAGACAGATGTAAAATTAGTGTCTATTTTGAGCCAGCAAACAGTACATCTTTCCTCTTGTTTATTGAATTGCAGAAAGGAATTCTTTGGGCTCCCACTTCTTTGTGGTTTTGAAGTAACTATCTGTTTTTCTGCCAGCCATGTAGCTGCAGTACATGTTTAAATTTTACTGAGACACATGCAATGGGTGGCTTATTTGACCTAATGTAAAGACTGAATAGAACTTTGCTACGTTATATAGGCAGTTTTATGCTTATGTTTTCAAATGCTGAATAAAAAATATGTATTATAAGTTCAAAAATAGACAATGGACTAATATATTATGCCCAATGACCCTCATTTAAAACCAGTATACATTGGTTATTATACAAAATTGAATCTCATCTCTGCACAGACAAAGCTATGTTATTAAGATCTCTTTATGCCAGTGGTGATGATGGTGGGCAAAGGATGAAAATGGAAATAAATGGGAAAATGAGCTTATTTCATTTCATAATTTAAAGGGGTGGGGTAAACCCATCATGTATTGGCCATTCTATAGTAAGAATATTTTGTGGTGAGAATTTCCTGAGTACTTAGTATAGGCAAATCCACTGACTAGACTTGAGAAAAAAAATTAAAGAAAAATCCTGGGGATTTAGTAGAGGAGGGATGAAGTTGGGTGCTCATATTAATGGATCTAGCATAGACTGTCAGAAGGTCAGCTAGAAAGAACACAATGAAATGATCTACTCTGACTGAAGATATAAAAACTTTGTGATGAATGGTTTTACCTGGATTTAAAAGG
>PVKZ01003286.1:87500-125000 GCA_004027375.1 Macroglossus sobrinus
AGGAGAGGAGTCCAGCTGGTGTGCCCGACCATGAGTCCTCCCCACACGTGAGCCAAGGTCTGTTGCCAAGAGAGGAAGAGGAAGATGAGATAAGGGAGGGTGGAGTGGAACATACCTGGCACAACAACGACATTCTGCAAGCCTCTGTAGATGGTCCAGGTAAGTGTCAAAAACTACTTGGCCCCTTCCTGTGCCATATTAAACTAATCTTTACTACCTAGTGGAATGTCCACAACAAAATAATTAAAATATTTCTTTCCATAGCCCTTGCAGAATAGAGATACCAAAGCTGGTGACAGATTATGAAGTGATAGTAGTGTTATCACATTACACCACTGACATCTTAGGAAGGGATTACGTGTCAGTTTTGATGCAAGTTGAATATGAACGACATTTCAAACACACAGCATGAAGTATTTGCACCACATTTATAATGTGCAAATTATATAGCATGATCAAGATCTGTACTTTCAGGATAGAAAATGGAAGCAAGCATAAAAACTCACAACTAACATAATTTTGAAAGTATTGTGTGTAAATTATGTAGCAATATAAACCAAATAGCTGTCAATTTAATGTAGTTTCAGTGTCTGTCTGATAGCTCCTATTGTAATTCAACCATCCCTTTTGTTAAGTGTGAATGTGATTTCACACTTTTACCTGGTCAGGTAGCTTTCTTGTTATTTAACAGCTAAGTACTTGATAATGATTCCTGCTATTTGGTGGGAGTCTCTGGAGAAGTAAAAATGGTCCAAGGCCAGCTATAATAAAAACAAAGTAATTTATGTTCAAACTAAAACTTCAGATACTACCGTGCAAATGGAAAAAAGGCATTGGTCTAAAATTCACTTAAGCGGGAATATCACTAAGGTATGAAATGATTAACAAAAGAATTAATCTGATTCCCAGAAATTCCATCTACTCATCTTTACTTGGTAAAGTGGCCTGTAAAAAAAATTTTAAATGGCCCTTCTAAGTCACCTTTGTGCCTCCTTAATCTCTATTCCCAGGACCCAGTGAGAGCTGTCATGATTTACCCCTTCTTGTTTTTTTCTCTTATGATATAAATAACAGTAGCTTTTGAATAAATAAGTGAAGTGTGTGGAAAAGGAAATAAGTAAGCATAAGAGTCTACTTCTTGCATGCCAATTATACTTTAATAAAAAAAATTAAATAAAAAAGAGTCTACCTATATGCTATTGTGATGTTGCAGACTGCAAAACACTGAACATAGGCAGAATAATTGTTTGGTATACTAGAAGGAGGATAATAAGAGTACTTCCACTAACTAAAGAAAATTAAATGTTAAAAGAAAAAGAAGAAAAAAAGACTGATGGCAGTTTGAGTGTAGCCTATTTGTTTTTCGTTTTCCTAACATACTGTGCCAAGTTTTGTACTCTTTCTGTTTCCAATTTTGCTTTCGGTGAAGGTTTCTCGAATCTTAGCAATCTTACACATAAACATTTATCGTTATATCCATTAAGACTTAAGGTTTTAGATTTTCAACTATGAGGGAGAACTCAGCCAAAGATGCTTGAAAGATAAATACGTTTAATTAGGGGCAGAGGATGATCATTAAAGGAAGTCTGACTGCTGCAGAAGTCATTAACAATCTTAAATGAAATTTTTATTTTTATGATAGCCATTTACATGTATAATAAGAGCCAATGATTCTTGGGAGCAGTGTGACAGAAACAGAGTGTGGCGAGAACTCATGTAAGACATACTATTTAAATGAGCTGGTGTTAGCTATTCATATTTGTTAATGAACTAGATATGCAGGGCTATAAGAATGAATTTTCTGATACTTTAAATTTTAATATCTAGAAATCAAGAGTAAGGACCAATTACTAGAATTTCCACCCTTAAAGAAATAATTAATAACGGCATAACAAATGTATGGCTCTAAACTTCTAAAAAGAAGTTTAATTTTCAAAAATTAAGATCAATAATTGAAAAAAGCCAAAAAAGCAATACCAAGCTGTAGTAGTTTGTGATCACAGCAGTTTTTTGTGTTGCTTATAGATCATAATTCTAAGTGTTTTAGTATATGATAATCCATATGAATGCACTACAAACCCTGTCATCACCTGCAGTTAATGGTGCCTGTGATACAAATAAACAGGCTGTTCTTTGCTCTTACCTTTATGGTAAATAAACTAGCATTCTGGAGTCACAATAACTAAATAAAATGTAAATCCCTAATCTCATTTGGCTATTTGGACCAAGAAAGTTACCCGGCTATTACCTGTCTAGTTCTAATGATTAGTAGTGATTTATTGTTCTTTTTTTTTTTTTTATTGTTCCAAAAGTGCTCTGATGTGGTGCCTTGATGTCTAATGAAAAGAAATCGGTCTTAAAAAGCTACTCATTGTTTATCCTGACTCTTAGATAACACATTTTTCTTCTGATAAAATATTTTTCTTTTATTGTTCAAAACACACAATATAGACAATAATTCTAATTCTAGTGCTGTTTTATTTAGTAGTGTTTTATCCCTGGTGCCTGGCTGTCTACCATCATACCTCAGCACATAGCTTTACTCTGAGATAAGCCCCTTCTCTTTTGCCCTTTCTCCCATGCTTTCTGTAGTTTGTCTGCAGGATGCAGGTTTTGAAATGAAGAGCACAGTAGAGTTCTTACTGTGCCTTTCCGGTTCCAGCACAATCAAAGTTTTGTGTTTAGAATTGTCCTTGACATTCTTTCGTCCTACAATGGAGTGGACACAGTGTGCTGGAAACCATGACATCATTATCATTGACACAGACTTAAATAAATCACCTGCATCTTGGCTTCTTTCTGCTTATTCAAGGATTCTTCATCTTAAGGAAGAAAGTGCTCTTTATTTTTACAAACCTTCATCCCAAGGGTGACTGGAAAATGCAAACTTTTACAAGTGTTTTAAAAATAAATATACTATGTGGTTTTAGACACAGTATGCTGAGTCAGAGGTGTCTTGGAAAATGTTTAAGGTTAGGCGTGAGGCAGAAAGACAGCCAGGATTGCCATTAATTCAGAGGCGATATTTCTCACCTGTGTATTATGTCTGTCTGACTATGGATTCACGTGAAAATTAAGTAGGCATATACATAGCATTTCTAATACATACCTGAAAAAGAGTTAATGTTTCATTTTCATAAATTGAGCTTCCTTTTAAAAAAAAAAGAAAAGGTTGATACTCAAGTAAATCAAATCAAAGTACATTTGAGGTAATAGTGACACTGTCTCAGTTGCACAATCTTTGGTAGAAGGGAGTTATAACTATATTACTACAGAAGGAGATGCACACAAAATGCCGACTACACGTTTATATACCCAGCACTTGATAATTTGGGAAGCAACCACCTACTGTAACTTCTCTTTACTTTTTCATAAGAAATGACAATGAGGAAGGAAGTACAGCAGAAATCTTGAACATTACCACTATTATGCAAAAAAAAAAAAAATGCTGTTAACTGCTTTCCCCTCAGTGACTTGATCTCTCAGATGGAAAACTTATGATACTTCTGACTCTTAGCTACCAGAAATCACATGAGAAGAGTGAGGAAGAAAGACACAAAAGCTATATTTATATCTGGTACTGAACTTCTCAGAAATACCTTAATTTAATTTTTTGCAAAGACTGATAAAAATATCAGATGAGCGAGCCTTTCAACCGATCAATTATTACAATTGACAATACAATATTACTATATATTGAATTTCTAAATGTTTTATGCAAAACGCCCCTGTGAAGATCTTCCTCAAAAGAGAGAAGTCCAGGGCCAAGAATGAATTTAAAGTGGTTGTGCAGTTTAAACACATTCCATTCACATTTTGTGACTATTATGTTCAGTGGCATTAAATTAGCATCTATGTATTTTGCCTTAAGAAGTCTTTTTGAGCTCTGAAACCGTAAACAGAAAGTTGCAAGACACTACTTGAAAAACATACATTGTAATTTTGCTGTAACGTTTGCTAGAACTTGTTGCTCTATCAAATAATTATGACTAGAATGTGATGAACAAAGAATGATTTGGATAAACTTGGGAATTCAGAGACCTATTTATAAAGTTTCTCTTGTCTTAAGTAAAATGATTATCACAAAGAGATATTTTTCCTGGATTAATATTTAGTGTTGTAAAAATAGTGTTTAAAAGTTCGTGCTTCATTTGCTTACTTGGAGAATTTTTAACTGTCAGCTGTCTTTCTCTGCCCTCTCACATACTTTACAGTTTGGTTGGCAGAAAATTCAAGAGTTCTTCTATTTTTTACACTCTTCCTATTTTAAAATCTTGCAAATTTAGAAAATGGCCCTTTATCACTTATGAGTCTTCAACTTTAATTTTACATACTTTAATCTTCATCAGAACATTGAGTTGTTGTTATATCTATACAGTTTTCCTCAGAAAATAGCTTTGATTATCTACTATGGCATAAATAAGAAAGGGGGATACTTATGGAGTGGTAAAGAAGGAATAAGAAGGTTAAATAAAAAAGGGAAACAAGTTTTTTCAAAACCTCTGGAATGCTGGTCTTATAAACTGGGCAATTTATGTTTTGCTCTGTAGGATTGCATTTCTAAAAAAGATATACTTGCATGGATCATTGCCATTATAGCTACTCCAAAGGGACAAAAAGTAAGGAAATAAAATAAGAAATTCTGACTTACCACTAATCATCCAGGGTTGCCAGAGGCATAGCAGTTAGTGTGTCTTTTCATAAGTAAAAATACTTAGTTGCTTTTGACTTTTATTGAAAAAAAAAATCATCTTTCCCCCCCGTTTGTCACTAGAACAGCCACCAGAAGAAAAGCCCTTCATTTGCCCCAAATAAACACCTCTGTTTTTCACAGCTTGCAGTAATGCCTAAGTAAATAAGTTCTTGTGCAGCTAGCACTATTGGATTCATTCAGATGCCTGAACAAAGCTATTGTTTAGAGGTTTACAACAAGCCTTTTCTCTGTTTTCCTTTAAAAGAATCTTTCTTGTTCCTGTGGTTGGCATGCTTAGTATAGTAAGCCTTTCTACAATTTTCAAATGCTAAAGATAATTTTCCCCCACAGAAGAAATGAAGGAAGACTATGACACTATGGGGCCAGAAGCCACGATCCAGACCACAGGTAATAATGGTACAGGTGAGTTAAGTTTACCATGCTAAAATCATATTGTCCTGTGTCATGTGGATTTAGCGAGTCAGGTAAAGAAACACTGACCCTTTTATTTGTATCTCTGAGACTGAAGAAGTAAGTCGATGTTACAAGTCTCTTGTTTTGCTTCAAATCAGAACTCTATATTTTGATATTTTATTCAGCAGATACATCTTTCATTTATAAACCCCTAATCTGCCTACAAAAGCTGAAAAAGTGAACTGGATCCTTTCAAAGCATGAGTATGGCACATTTCTGGAAGTAATTTTTATTTTAAAGCATGGCACAAATAATTTTAAAATCAGAATAAAATATGCCTCTTTTAGCCACCACTTGATATTAGTCATTGAGAATTCAAATGATATGATGTCATTTCAATTGTAAAATGTTTTTTACAGAAAGATAAACCAAATTTTCATGAACGTTCCTTACAAAACTTGATTGTCTAAGTTCCTTGTTATTCTCTCTTCACTTTTATTTCTCCATACCCTTTAGCCCCTCTAAATAATGTTTTCTAGACAGAAGTTTTAAAAAGAAGCACTGACAATTTCATTTCTATTTAACGAAGCTAAAAAATTACAGTGGGGAAGCAGTAAGTGGTGTTTTGTTTTCCTCTGCCACTGCTATAAAGTGGAGTTTTAGGATAACTGTGAAAGTCCATGTCCTTTCCCAAAAACTGAACAGCAGCATCCTCTCTCACATTCTCACGTCACTAGCGCAAATTTACATCGACTATGTTTATCTCTTTTCCTGAATAAGGCTAATTATTTTCGATGTTTCAAACAATCTTTCACACTACCATTATAAATATTAGCATAGTGCCCAGTATAAGGTTAGCTTCCAAAACAAACCCCCCACCAAAAAAAAAATCACTTAACTTCTATTCAACTCGGCACTGGAAAAAAAGTTACAGTTTTATGAACTTTTAGAAATGTAAATAATTAAGATGACATTCATATCTCTTTTATGTTGATACACATCAATAATATGCTGTGCTTCTATTTAGAATGCTCTTATTAATAACTTAAAAGGCACTAATTCACTTTCTTGGGTGTAAAATAAGGGAAATAAAAAATTGTAACTTTTCTTTTATTTCAATAATGTTAAGGTACAAAAATAAAACTGTAGAAGTTGGGATTGTGAAATATGGGATCGTAGAGCATTAGGAATCAATAATCCTGATTTTTAGGTACAGCTCTGGCCATAACTAGATTGTGACCTTGGGCAAGTCAGTTACCTCTTTGGAACTCACTTTCTATACCTGAAAAATGAATAAATTGAACTGGTTGCTTCTTAAGAATATTGTTAGTTTTAATATTCTATGTTACAGGAGTACCCTCACCATGTAAAATGGAAACAAGACAAAATAACTTTATATAAAAACATAATTATAAAGAGATAATATAAATTGATTGATTTCTCAATTCATGATATCAAAAGTGGCTTCAGGTTCCTTTTAAAAATAATATTCAATTTTAACTTTAAACATTAATAAATTCTATTTTTTATTAATTTTACAAGCATTTAAAGTGTCAAAAAAGTAAATATATCTCATAAAGTGACAATTTAGCAGGTGTTTTATACACTTAAAGTCTAAAATAAGGTTAATAAAAATTATTCCTATTCAGATTTCAGAATCCATTTTGAATGTTCTTTCATCTAGTTTTAAGATTCCTTTTTCTCACAATGCTTACACTTCCTTATACTTCATATGTAATCAGTCAATAAATCAGTAAGTATTCAATGAGTATCTTCTATATATCTACTGTTGTGTGTATGTGTGGTAGTATAAGACATGGTTATTCTTTAATTTGGAAGATGAGACTGACACAAGAAAAAATTATGAACAATAAGTGAAAATATGTGATAAGTGCAACATATGTAGGAACCAAAATTATTTCATATTACAGAACTGGGAAAGATCCTATATGGTTAGTATTTTAGAAAAGGTTTTACAAAGAAGGTGAAATTTGAACTAAGCACATTTTCAGTAGTCATAAGAGAGAGAGAAAGGGCTTTCTAGCAGAAGAGGAGTATGTTAGTCTAGGAAGGAAATTGTGATATTTATTCAGAGTATAGTTAGTAAAAGAATTTGTCTGAATCAGAAGGTCCTAGGAGACAATTCATGGGAAATGAAGTAGGACATTTAAGTTGAAGCTAGCTGATGGAGAATATAAAGTATCAAACAAGAGTTATACTACCATGATTTCTATAGGGGAAAAACCAGACTTTGAGAGACTAACTGGAAGTCATTGTAGTTACTCAGGTGTGAAGTGGTAAAAAGCTTGTTTTAGGGTGGTGACAATGGTGAAATCAGCAACATAATTTCTTACAACTAATTGATTCTCTGGGTGATGAAGTCAAAATGGCTTCAAGAGATTACACATCTGAATGTTTAGAACATCGCAATACTTGCCATTTCTAGGTAGTCTGAAGAAAGATCCAGTTTTGGAAAAAAGACTTTTAGCTGGTCTTTAGATGTATTTTTATATAAAAGTTATGTAAAGTTATATAAAAGACAAATATATATGAGAACATGAAAATGTCCATTGGAAATGAGGAATTGAAACCCAGGAAATCGAGGCTAATCATAAAGATTTGAGAGCCATGCAAATACATTCAGATAGTATTTAACATCTTGGGACATAGTCTCATAGAGACTTACTATTGAGAGCATTTTCACTGAAACAAGTAGAAAGCTGAAGCCAGTGCTGCTGGTAGGTTGAGAGAAAAGTAAATTCATTGAAAGAAAAAAGATTGTAACAGAAAAAAAAAAATTAAACATCCAGAATCAAAAAAAAAGAATGTTTCAAAAAGAAGAGAATGGTCAAATCAATCAAAAGATTCAGATAACTACAATTGTGAAAGAATACTGAGCAAATACATTGGGCTTGGTAATTAAGAACCTACTGCTGATCCTCAGTTTATAGCTGTGTGCCTTTTAGAGAATAAATACATGTCTCCTCCCAACCATAAGTTTATTGCTTCTTAGCTCTAGCATCTTTTTGGAAGCTAAACACATGTGGAACTGAAATAAGACATCTTTTCTAGTTGGAATTACTTATTAATGGGCCATATTTTTCTCTTAATTCAAGTCCTTCTGATGAAGATCCAGCTGACATCCCAACTTAAATTTATTTTCCTCCAGTGAACTCTTATAGAACAAATCAGCTTACCTTGTCATAGGTGCTATAGTGTGTTGTTAATTAATGTGTTGTCTTTTTCAAACTAGATCACTAACTTTGGAAACATGGATTATTTTTTAGGCTACCATATTGGCTATAAGAGTTCCTTCAAATTAATAAGCTCTCAATAAATGTTTTTATTAATGAACAAATTTGGAATTGTCTAATATCAAGATACCAAGATATGTTCTTTTCTAATCAAAGCAGAACCAACAGACATTGGAATCGATAAATTTTAAACAAGTTAAACAAATATTCTGATAGAAAGTATTGTTATTAACCGGACTAACTTGTCAAGGAAAGACAAAGAAAACACCTCTGATTTCTCGCTGAATACTCAACACATATTTCATTTATAACTAAAAGTAAGGAAATGACCTCGAAATTCTTCCTCAATTCTAAATATCTATTAAATAGTAAAATTTAACTAACTTTATATAAATAGATAAAGTGGTCCTTTAGGAATCTAAAAGCATCTCCTTCCTAGTATATTCTGCTGAGTTTAAAGGTATGAAAAGTAGTAGGAAAGTTTAGTTGAATTGAATCACAGAATTCTAAAATTGAAAGTTATACAAAAATTTCTTAACTGAAATTGATATTTGAAGAAACTAGTTAAAAATGGCACATAGCTGGTGGCGTACTTGGGGATAAAGTAAATCAGTTGACATATCCTTGTGCCTCAGAAGATTTTCACCACTCCAAGGAGCTGATCTTGCTAAAAAATAAAAACTATGGTATCATCTTTGACTCTTACATACTTTATCTAATTAGTCATCAAGTACTATCAATTCTACTCTCACAAATATTGTATATCATTTGTATATCATTTTTTCACTATCCTAATTTAAATCCTCATTTTCATTTGAGCTATTACATATCTTGTTAACCAGGCCCCCTGTTTTCAATCCCTAATTTTTTTAACACAGTCTTTACACTAACAAAGTTAGTTTGAAGTTGTTTTCCTAACACTTAGGAAAGATGAATAACTGTCATTCATCCCCCACTCCATTTCATACTCAATCTTGTATTGTTCTCTATTGTTTTCAGAATGAGTTGGCATTTGAGCTGAGCTGGCACCCTCCATGATCTAATCCCATTTTGCCTTTAATACCACTTCTCAGAGTATGCCTCAGCTCTGAAAGACTGTTTACCATTTATATTTCTTTGCATTTGCTCATAGTTTTCCTTCAACCTAGAAAGCCACTCATTCTTTCTTAGCCTGACAGCATCATATACATTTTTAAAGGCCATCAATACCAGGAAGTCATTAAACAGGCTCCCACTCAGTAATAACCACTCATTCTTTTGAAGATCTTCTTATAGAATTTATTTCACCCACTCTCTCATTACACTTAGTCACCTGCAGGTATGTTTCTTCCCACTAGATTGTAAGCTTGTTGAAGGCAGGAATAGTATGAGGTTTTTGCCATTTTATCACCATGGATCTTGGAATGGTCCCAATCAGAAAGAGTTTTTGAAGAAATGAGGGAGTGAATGAAAGATAAACAACACTTGACTTCTCTTTCATCTTTCTAGGCTGACATAGTTTTAACATCTGACTGAAATAACCAACCAGACATTTTCATCTCTTATTATTCTAGCCTCAAGCAAGAAAGGCTCAGTTACATTTGATTGGTATCTAGCCTTCATGTCCTCCTCTATTTTGTCAGTTTACTTTTTAAAAATATATATATATATTTTTTCTCATTGTCAAAATTTTATTTTTAAAATCCCCAATTGCACCTTAGTACCTATAGGACAAAACCCACATTCTTCACTGGTATTAAGTACCATTCATTTCATACCAACGATGTTCCATTCTTGTCAGAGCAAATTCCTTGGTACTGTAAAGAAGAAATCACATTTATACCAACCCGAATCTCTGCTATTCCTTAAGGCTCTATTCTCTCCCTTTCATCCAGTCATCCCAATTCTACATACCCTTCTGTTCTTCAGGGCCAGTTCACATCCCATTTCATTACTGTGGTAATACTTGAACACCTCAAACCACATCAGTTTGTTCCTTCTCTGAAATCCCACACCCCTCAGGTGCACACCACTAATTTTAGCATGTTGAATTGTTCCTCTTTATATTTTTTGTACCTAGTTAATTTCATGAATACAGGAGATTTCTTCAGCTATAAAATGGGGATAGATTATCATGATATGTACTTCATAGGATTATTGAGATAATTAAATACATAATGTATATATTGGCCTTGTAAGTGCCCCAAATATACTTGCTTTTTCTTAAAGCAAGTATATTCCTCGTTTACCTCAAAGTGCCCAGGATAGCTGTGAACACAAATGATACACTTTTGACTGGTAAAATGAATGGGCAAATAGGTGAATGAATGAATGAATATTTGGTGGAAATGAACTCTGAGAAGGAAGCCTCGATAGAGAAAACATTCCCTGTGGAGAGAATTAAGTCCAGCATCTTCAGAGAGTAAAACCAGGATTTAAGTTCCTGAAACCAACTTGTTAAAGGCAAAGAACAACAACCTAAAATATCACTACTCTTTACAACAGAGTTAGATTAACAGCACAACAAAATTGACTAAACAACATAAAGCCTTGCAAACCCTGATTTACATTAATAAATTTCCACATTGCATTTAATGTCGGTACATTTGTTTTAAAAATGAAAGAAGAGTAATGAGTTTTAACTCATTAGACAAAGAATGCATCTTTACAAAGAATTTTATATCTTCCAGATATTAATCGGATTCAAATTCAGAATGAAATTAGTAGGTAGATTTTTTAATAATGTGTGAAAGTACTATTTTCCAAGATTAGAGAAATGGAAAAACAAGAGCATTGTAAATGTGAGTGTGCTGATGCGCTAGTAGTTACAAGGATCTCTCTTAGGTGCATGGTGATCATTAACATTAATGCAGTTCCATGTGCATATCAAGACCCAAATAGGCCCCTGTTGTTTCCTCTTTGAAAGTGTGAAAGTTATATTCACTCAGACAATCTACTACTCTAGTTATAAAGGGCTATTAATAACCTCCTGCATCTTCGCTTCCTTTGCTGGGAAAAGAAAAGCACCTTACATGTAGAAACTAGGCAAGACCAATTTAGGCCTCAGTTCTTAATCTCACATAATGCAAGAAAATTATTGTCCAAGAAGGAACTATGTTGACTATAATCATTAAACATGCTTCCAATATTTTAAGAATGATATATGAGTGCTTTTACATAGGAAAGGCAAATGTTGTTTTGAGACGCTCCAGATTCTGGAATCAAATAAACTACATTTGAATTTTGTCTCTACCAATTATTAGTTACATGAACTTGAATATATAATAAGCCTTCATTTCCACATCAGTGAAATGGACATAATAATTTTCTGTGTACAAAGTTTCATTGTAGGAATTAAGTGGTGTAGCATTTTTAGAGTACCTATTAAAAAGCCTGACATATAGTAGGCTAACATTACCCATTATGTTTTGTTTTGTTTTGTTTTTGCCAGTTTGTTTGCATCTATAAGTAAGTTTTAAACCATTTTTGTTCATTAAGAAATAAATGCATTCTGAACCATTTTCTCCTTTCTCCCTGGTTTTTCATTAACTTCTTCTCTAGAAAACAAAAATACAGTATTTAACAAATTTGTAATAAAAGGACTAGCCAGTCAATTTTAAGAGCCTTTGCCAATTAACTTTCTTTAACATCTTGGAAAACTACCCTGACAAGTCGTGGGACAAGTTCATTTTCACTGCCCCGACAGTGCATTTGAAGTTAAAGTATGAATATTAAAAAGTAATAGCTTAGTTTTCTATCTCACTTCATTTTATCTAGCATCCTTTTTTAAATGTAGAAGAGGATTTAGTAGTATTTATAATGTTTGTGTATAATGATGAAAGCTGTGAAAGATTTTTTTTCTTCACCTGGTCATTGACAAGCATCAGGGATCATATCTTTTTTTTCTTCCTGTCCTGGATAACAATGAAACAAACAAATAATAAAATGTCACTTTTTAATAACCACTAAGATAATTACATTTGTTCTTTTCAGTCAGAGTATTCTTTTTGTGCAGAATTTGACCTGAGGCTTGAGAAAGAAACTTTAGAGAAATAGTAAGTTTATTTTCAATCCTTAAGAAATGAAAAATCTTATGGTACCAATAGGAAAATCATAATGGCGGAAAAGCAAAATTTACAAATAAATAATTATAACCTCATTCGCTATTCAGATCAATAGTCACTGAGGGAGACCCTACTAAGCGCATTTTGTTAGGTGTCATTAAAGCTACAATGAATAATCACTGTCATTAAGGACTTACATTCAGTTGGGCCAATGAAACAATCGTAGATGACAAATAATGTGTGTGAAACGTTTATCACAATGTTAGACATAATAACTGTTTAATCATTGCTAACCATTGTTATTATTAATAATAATAATAACATATTGATTAATGATGTTCTATTTGAAACACAACAAGCTATGTAGGTTCAAGTGAAAAGTGTTCAGTATTGTGGAGGGCTCCTGACAGAGCATGGAGAAAATATTGGAGACATGAAAATAGAGGGGTGCCTTAGGAGACAGCAAATTTCAGGGAAGTTTTTCTTCAGAACAAAAGCTTATTGAACATGCTTCTATGAGCAAGAGAGAAAGAGCAAAATGTAAGAAAAAGTTATCAGAGGAGTGAGGGTATAGCTTTAGATGGTAGCCTTGGCTATGGGCAGACATCTTTTTTTTTTCTTATAGCAATAAGATCAAAAAAGGAAGGGAGAATAATGGTAGAGAGATTTTGGTTGACTTTAAAATAGTTTAGGGAATTCACATCCTATGGGTTGCATTCTTTGAAGTAAGGGGTAAAAGAACTTAGTTAACAATAGGGGATTGAGAAAAGGTTGGAATCTTGAGAAGTGGAAATTTAGAGTAATTGCTGTGGACAATGTATGGAGATTCGATTATCATATAAAAGAATATTCTATTTTGGTAACATAAACCGAAACAAGTCAGTATAATGGTTTAAGTTTCTTTAGACATTTTGGATACTCTAGGAACAGGAAAATGTGGCTGGATTTTAATTTGACAAGGTAAGAATGCCTGAAGAATAAGGGGCAGGAAAGGAAGTGATTTCAAGCTCTAAAGTGAATTGAGGCAAATATAAAATCAGAACGGGTGAAGTGGATTGGGGGACTTATCAGGGCCTAATTATCATAACAAAGTACCTCTTTCAAGGGAATGAAGAACTGAATAACGGACAGAGTGTTGAAGGGCAGAAAATTGAAAGCAGCGAATATACGTTCTAAATTCTGGTTCAGAGAGATAGAATTAGCCCAGTACCACGGTCTAGCCATCCATGTTGTTGGACTAGAGAAAGTCAAAGCACCATGAAGCCAGGATTCCCCATGGACTGTCTTTAGAGTAATGATGTTTTTCAGAATGATAGCAATGGCAGCTTGGAGTCACTTTACCTGAGCTATATAGACAGTGTCATAAAACATGATGGAGAATGGATGACTTAACTTTGAAAAATGACATTACAGATAGGAGGCTTTTTGAGGGTAGAACTTAAGTTTGCTTTTTTCCATATTCCCTCTCAGTAAACAGTGTTTATACAGCCTTGATGGTTGATAAATAGGTTATTTGTTGAATTAATGAATAAAGGAATAAGCAAATAAATGATGAGCAATTTAATAAAATAGGAATACTGGTTTGAAACAGTAATGTGAATTAAGGAGAATGTTGACCCATCCACTTTGCTCTGTGTGTTAAGACAGATGAATGCAGGGGTAGCTCTGCAGAAAAGGTCTGTGAGGGATAGGATGTTATCAAGGATGATACAATTTAATTTAATTTAAAGAAGTGAAACGCATATAGGAGGCTATCATTAAGTATGTGAGGGGATAAACAAGTGATATCTGAAATGGGAAAGCAAAATGAACCGTGAATAAAGTCTCTAGTCCTAAGTTCAGCTTGAGACATTTTCTTTTTACTATAACCAGAATAGTTAATGAAAATTCACATTTGCAAGGTGCTTTGTAAAGTTATTCTGTATTGAGTGCTTTTAGAAACATGATTAAAAATAAGAAATATCCAAATTAGGAAAATACAACCCTTAAATATTAAATGGAAATTTTAAATAAGCATCTGGAGTGGAGAATTGGAAGAACTTTTATGATGTTTTTGCTTTACTCCAATAGAATTAGATATGGATCACCCAGTAAAATAAATAAATAAGTAAATGAGCATGGATTAAGAAGAGCAGGAACACAAAAAGAAAAAAAAGAGGAAGAAAAGGTTTAAATTTTAATATTTTCTTTATATTGAAGTGGCATTTATATAGGCTTTTCCTATACTACTTTTATGGTGTTATATGTTGTTTAGAACTACGTATAATGTCCTAGTGACCTTTTCAGCATCTACAACCTATTGAAATCATAACCAATCAGTTAGACATCACAAAAACAAAAAGATAGGGCTCTCTCTCTCTCTTTCTCTCTCTCTTTCTCTCTCTCTTTCTCTCTCTCATCCTCTCTCTCATAATGAGTCATTATGATATAGCTGAATATGTAATAGGTTAGGAATCAAGATACATGAAGTCTCCATCCATCTCTTCCATAAATTATTTGTGTAACTTTGCATGAGTCATGAACCTCACTGTACCCTAGTTGTATCGTCTATTAAATGAGATTAGACTAGAAATTTTGGACTCCTCCTACCCTATTCTTTCTTATAATGATATTTTTACCATAAAGCATGAACAGGGAAAACAAAAGGCAAGGGCTACACTAGTTGGCGTGGTATTAGGGACTGTGCCCATGATATCATATCCAAGGCCAGCATACTGGGCATGCAACCTACACAGTCACACAGGGTCCTGTGCTTAGAAGGGCCTCACCCTTGGTTTAATGTTCTGTTGTCGACATTTAGCATTGGGCCCCAGAAATTATGTAACTAGTCTTGTTTATACCTCATAAAAGCATTAGGATAATAACTGAGTATCAACCAGTATGGGAAGGGGAGGGATCAGGGATTCACGTCCTAGAGTACCACTTAGAAACACCAATTCTGTCGAGCTTTACAGAGTCCTTTCAGTGTCTCCAGAATAACTGAATACCAGGTAAAGATCTAAAACTAGATTGCAGATTTTGCTTGAGCAAGAAACATCATAGAGCAGAATATAACTCTTCTAAATTGGTAATTTTATTGATAAGGTTAGCAGGTTAGCAAGTGGTTAGGCCTCTTTAAACATAAATTCTGTGAGTCATATCATTAGCAGAGAGAAATTAGGAAAAAGAGTAAGAAAGTTTCTGTATTTTTATTATCTTCTTGGTTATTAACTTCCAATTCCTCTCATTACTCTCATATAGAGTTTAAACTAAAACTTTTAAATTGGGTAGCTTTCTAACATGGGTAACAGAAGCCACACAACTTTGATCATGATGTATTATTTCTCAGCAAGGGTTAAGTAGATGTATAGTGTTCATCAATTGTTCAAGATCGGCTTATCAGATAATTCAGTTAGTACCAAAATACTTAACAAGGAGAGAATCATGTATGCTATTATAAAATATGTCATTTTTTATATGTCTGTTGCATTTATATATGATGGAAGAGTTTTGTCATCCAATCAGATATGTCATGCAAATTATCATTTAAAAAAATTTTTAGTTAATTTCATACAATGAGTTTTCAAAACTAAAGTAGAAAAAATAACATGTTCTGCAGAGCGAAACACAGAAGTAGCAATTGGCAGGTTAAACAGGAGGGTCATTTTCAGACTACAATCACTATACACCAAATAGAGCCTGTCACTTTCTGGCTAATGAATGCTGTGGTTTTATTAGCTTTGTTTGTGATTAGGAGCAGCTATCTCCACTTCACAGCAAGAGTTCCCATAAGAAATAACTGATATCCCAAGCTTCTTGAGTGTCTCCTTCATTCATTCGACAAATATTTAATAAGCATTGTTTTCCTTGTGATGTTGTCTGTGGTTTCCAGGCAGCTCCAAAATATTTTGTCTTAATCTGTTCATGTGGTTCCTCCATCAGAAAGCTGTTTTGATTTGAGTTTTTAATTGAAAAGAATACATATAAAACTCTCTAGGCCTAGCTAGTGAATAAAAAAGCTAATTGATTAGGGCAATTAATTAACTGAAATTATGGAATTCTGAAACTTCAGAGACACCCCAGAAACCATATACTGGCTCATTTTACAGATGAGCTGTTGGGTTTAAAAAATATAAATAGCTGAGTTAATATGAGGAGTCCAATGACCCTGAACTTGGTTTAATTTTTTAGTTATTGAGCATTAGCTGTGTACCAGGCACTGTACTAGGCACTGTTAATAGAAAGCTGAATAAGACATGATCTACACCTTTATTAGGTCATAGACATGTAAATGAAAGATTAAAATGTGATGTGATAAGTTCAAAAATGGAGATATGCAGGTGATATTTAGTATATGCAGATGGAGTGTATGAACTCAAGTTGAGATAGTCAGGAAGGCTACTTCACATTCTGTGCTGTTTCCCAAAGCCATATTACTGAATGCCTTGGTTAGCCAGATGAGGCAGAGAACTGAATTCCTAGAGTAGTGATTCTTAAACTGAGCATGCATCAGAAGCTCCTGAAGGGCTTATTAAAATACAGATTGTGGATTTCATAGGTCTGAGGTGGATCTCAACAACTTGCATTTCAAACAGGTTCCCAGGTAATATGCTAGAAGCCTGGAGACCACATTTTGAAAAAAACTGACCTAGAGCATTCTTACATGTCACATGTCTCTATAGAAAGCCTATGAAAAGCTCACTGAATTGTTGGGCAAAAGCACCTTAATTCATAAACACCTCTAAAATGTAATAAAATAATTTAAGAGTCTTTTCGGTAATACACCAATTCCAGATTCTTAGATTCCACAGTGATGTGAAAGATAATACATATTATCTAATGGGAATTTTTTTTAAAGGTGTGAATTCTGAATGGATACATAACAATCAAAACTGTCTAATGGTAGTGGTCTCTAAATCTCGATATTCACAGTCCCCTAACATAAACCTCACTTTAAAATTAGACTGTCCCTGACTGGGCTGCTTCCTGCTATTTAGGGAGATATTTGATCCTGCAGAGTAGTAAAGATTCCCATCTCTCTGTTCCTTCTGCAACTCTCTTTCCTAAAGCTCTTACACATGGGGAACTCTCACAGGCAACTGAACATGTGTTCCTGAGAGAAAGCCATGTTAGAGCAGACATGGAGAGACTAGCCCAGATACTGTACAAATTCTCAAGAAGAGAAGAGAACTTTGTTGCTCTTGATGAGCCTTGCATGGCTTTACACACACCTCTGTAGGTGTTGGAGGCTCTGTTGGGCTGCCCATATAGCTGGGTAATGAGGAAAAGATCACCCTCTTCCCTCATGGTTGTTTTTAGATACCTGGTGCCAATATGTATTTTGGAAGCCTTCTGCAGAAATGCACACATACATTTTTAATGATGAAATACTTATATTCCATTAATCAGTCAACTTTAAACAAAGTAGACATAAGAATTTATAAACCTCAACTAATGCTGAGTATGGGCTTCTTTAAACTAAAAAATGTAATATCAATGACTAAATTAAAAATAATCTATGTTTTCTTATCAAAAATGTTGTTAATAAAGACACTAATTTTCAAAAAGATGATGCAGTTACCTAGATTTAAGATGACTTCTTCCAGTCCTTTTACCCGAATGTATAAAGTGAGTGAAATCCAGATTATATAACAAATGTATAATTTCTATGTTATACTGAAGTCATCTTTGTGTGTATGTATATGTGGATACATATTCATTTATGTATTTACATGTCTGTATATTGCAGAATTACAACCATTTTATATACATGTCTCTAAAGATGAGAATCGCAGAAGAAAAATATTATCAGTCAACATCATTGTGTCCTCATCCCTAAGCACACACTTTGGCACTAGTAGGCACTCAATAAATAGTTATTAAACAAAGAGATGGATGAGTGATTCTACTCGGTTTTTTATATATACTTGCTTTAGCTCTTCTAGACCCTCCAAGATATTTTCCTTTCCAGGAGAATTATTTATTCATTTTAATGTTTATTAAAATGGCTTAGCATAATATTCAAATATATTTCTTTGATTTTTAATGACAATTTAAAACATGCTGAATACTAGACAAGTTATAATAGAGTACCTGTCTTCCTACATGAACACAAGCTCGTTACAAATAAAATAAATGGTGAGGTAATAGAAGTAAAGAGGGAAACAAAAAAAAGGAGGAGGATTAAGTATTGAGGTCTCATTGTAATTAACTACTTGTAAATACTAAATAAAACTCACTGTTAAGAATCTTTGAGAAAGTACCCTAAGACAGCCATGGGAGTGGTGACTGATTTGAAGACCAGTGTATCTCTTTTATTTTAGGGTTCTGTTACCATTGCTTGTTTTTTAGGCAGTAGTTTTTAAAGTCAGTCTATATTAATACTTAACATTATCTACCTAAAAATACGAATATCTATCTAAGCTAGAAATAAAGGTATTTATGAAAGTATCATTAATGAGCAACATTAGTAAGAAGGACCACCATATTTACAAGAAATTTGAGGCTTTTCTGAGTTGAAGGGACCTAGAAATTTACCCTAACAATATTAAAATACATGGCTATGAGGAAACATTTTTAATTAAGGAAAAAATATTTTGTTTTTTTAGATAAAGAAAAGTTTACTTGACCTTAGGGAAGGTTGAGATATTTGCAAGACATTAGGGTAAATCTTAGGACTAAATGCAAAATCTCTGGAGAAGGTATGGGAAGAAATTACTTGAGGTTTCTTGTGAATTTTTATTACGGCTTGATCATAAATATCATGCAAATATCCTTTATCAGTGTGTTTTGGCAGTTCTTCCAAGGAGACCAAGGAATGAAGAGGATTACTGGGGGCCAGGGGGAGGAGAAGGAAAATGAGGTTGACTTTAGACTAGAAAAGTGCAGTGGGGAATTCTATAACTTTCTAGCAAATTTTCTACTCATTCCTGTGTCTACTCTACAATATTATAAAATCTTTGCAAAAATCAGAACTGTGAACTTCAAAATAGAATCAAAACTTCATCTTTTCCAACAATTTGAGAATAACCAATATTTAATTTTATCGTTTGTTCTATTATTGTAATAATTAGGATGATTGGGAGTCTAAGAGACTGAAACACAACATAGCCAAAGTTAGCAAAGGGAGTGTTCCAGCTCACAGAATCTATGGAGGGTTGACAACAGAGCCACTGGAAGGACAGAGGTGCAGCTTGGATTCAGGAGCAAATATTGTCCAGACCTGCCATCTTATCTTTACTTCTCTGTATATCTATTTCATTCTCTCTCTTCTTCAGTCCTCTTACTCTACATGGAATATATCAATTCCTTTGTTCTACATTTTATAACTATAGTCATTTGAGAGAAAAAAAAAACTGCTTTGATATTCTCTTTGGAACAAAGTCCTAAAATCATAAGGAAGGGATTTACTGAGTTCAGTTGGATTTACTAGCTATCTCTGAACCAATCAATAAATTTGCCTGGAGAATGGAGGTCTATGGTTGGTTTACTTCAGGTACAGATTAATTCACTGTGTCTAGGGGAGCAAGATCATGCAATAACATGGCAGCTGCCTTACATATCATAAGATTTGACAATAGAGAAAGTGAGAAACCGTTCTCAAGTAAAGAGAATGTTGTGGTGCTGAGTAGGAAAATCATGTTACTGGCACCCATAGCAACACCAGGGAAAACCCACATTATATCCAGGATGATTATACCTAGTTGATGGAAAGCTAGACTCCAGCCCACTTTAGCGAGTCTGGATACTGAGACACATAACTAATAGCATATCTGTACCACAAGAAAAATCCTTATGGAGTAAATAGATGTAAATGATTGAGTGCTGTCTTCTTCATGAATCCATTTTTGAATACTTGTATGGGCCTTACTGAATTTTTTTTTCATGTTTCCTCCCGCCCCCGATTATTCTATCACCATCTGGCTCTACACATAGCCATTGCAGTACTATTGACTATATTCCCTATGCTGTACTCTACATCTCCATGAGTATTTTTTAACTACTAATTTGTATTTCTTCAACACTGCATCTTTTTCTCTCAGTTCTCCACTCCTCCCCTCTGGCAGTCACCAGATTGTGACTCTTGCAAAAATTGATAATTTCCACTACTATTTATCACCTAATTGTTCTACAGTTACTTGAAGAGTAGGTCTAAGTTTCTAGTTCAACTGTAGGTACCCTATTGTACGTTTCCTTTTATTCGAAGACTTCTATATCAAGATTAGTATCAAGGACATAATTTATTCCACATATATTTCATAAATGATTCTTGAGAGTCTACTAATTTCTAGGCCATATGCTCAATGCTCAGCATACAAAGATGATCAAAAGTGATTCTTAAAGAGAGACCATTTGATGTATTTTGTCCCCATCACACTTGACACAGAAGTCTAGCATGGCCAAATTTGATCTAGCAATTGAATTGCCTCTCCAAACACCAGTGATGTATCTAGATGCAGTTTATTTGCCTATCCAGAAAAATCAGAATTTTCCTCCCTTTTAAGCCAAAAGCATATTAATGCAAATCCAATTTAATTTGCATTTGATTACATTTCTGATGGAAACATTCATATGCAAATGAAAATTCTTGTAAAGATAGCCAAATAATTCAAATAGTTGCTGAAATATCAAGATAAAATTAGAATGTTAAATGTATACCTATCTGTGTTTACTAAGGCTAAGGATCTTCAAGTGGGACAATGTTCTTGAAAAACTTAAATAAATTGTGTCTTGGACATTTACTATTTGAGTAGGTCTGGATTCAGAAGGGAGCTATTAGATTACTTTCTACTACCACAGTGCTGAAAAAGAAGTCAGTCATTTGTCAAATCCATCAAGTTATTCAAGAGAGGTTTATCTTGGATTCACCATTTTGTCCCCAGTTATTTTTTCTTGCCTTTAAAAACAAAATATGTTTTTTGATAGATATGAAGTTATTTTGATGATTTAAAACAATGAACAAATAGTTTGTGCAAGTTGGCATTTGCTTCATACTCTCTAGTGACTTCATAGTGCAAGTTAAATGACACTGTCACAATCACCACCAGTAAGTATCCTTTGTAAAACATCCATAGCATCATGAATATACCAGTGAAAAAGTGATCTGACTCTATGTATTCTTCTAAGAAAAGAATTAAGATTTTAGATTCTAAGGAAATATTTAAGCAAAATTTCAGGATATAAGATCTTAACCCACTAGTGCACATTCTGAACCTATATTTGAAGAACATACAGGTCTTGGAATCATACAGTTGTTTTGTTAAAATTAACGGAAGTTGGAGTGGAAAAAGAAAAAGATTTGAGATCATCACTTTCAGGATTGTTAGCACTTAGTTTAATGTACTACAAAGTATAATGCTCCCCCGTTTTCTTTCATTTGATCCAGTGTATTAGTTCACAGTTACAGGTCACTTAAGACTTTCAGTGCTCCCTGCTTTGATTAATGTCATCTATCATACATCAAATTTGAAAACCTCAAACCTAAGGAAAAATCCTAGCCTCACCCTTTTTGGCACACCCCTTTCTTTTCCCAAAAGGCTAGTGATTATACTTCTAAAGTATCTCTAAAATCCAGCCACTTTTCGTATTGTTTCCATCACGAATTCCTTAACCTTTATCTTTTTCCTGGCCTATGGCAAGAGACTCCTTACCTGATTTCCTAGAATTGACTTTTCTCTTCCTGCAGTCCTTATCATACTGTAGCCAGATTTGTCATTTAAAAATGCAGATAATTCATAATTTCATTCAACCATCCTCCTTGCTTAATACCCTTCAATGGCTTCCTTTTTCTCTTGAAATAGAACCCACGGACTCAGTACGATTATCATACGCTACCAGTCTGGTTCTTGCCTGTCTCTTCATTCTTACATCACATTGCTGTACTTTCGCTCTCTGCACTCCAGCACTGTCCTTTTAGATCCTGAAATGCTGCATGCTCCTTCCAGTCACCACTGCTCTTCCCCATCTTCTAAAGTTAAACTTCAGGCATTCTCAGTTAAAGCTTTCCTGATCTTAAAGACTCTGTGAGGTCCCCATCAGGCACCCCTGTTATTTCTTTCATACCACCATACAACAACCTTTCGTAATATTTATTTGAGTTTGTAATGTTATATTCATTTTTGAGACAATATCACTAGTATTGACTTCTCTCATGGCTTCCTGAAGGATGAGACTGGATCTGTTTTTTTGCTCATGAAAACAAGATATGATGACTATCACATACCAGGCATTCAGTAAATACTTGTTGAATTAATGTAGGTTTCCACTTTCTATTCTTATCTATAGTCCACAGGTTCATAATGGTGAAAGCGAAAAATAAAAATAAAAATTGACGGACTTACTTGAATATCATTGTGCCATAAATTGCCAGGCAGAATTAGTATGGCAAGTACTGTATATATCTTTTATAACAGAGAAGGTGAGATGAAGAATACAGTGAAAGACTACATAGTTTCTGCTCTCAGAAACTATGAAGGTATTAATTGTATAAGCAAAGGAATTTTTTTTCACCTACTTAACTAGAGTATAATGTTACAGCCATTCTCCCGACTCTCTTAGGCATAAAAAAATTTATTTAGAATATTTAAGCCACAACTTATTTCAGAAACATCTCGTAGTTTCAAAATATACACATTCTTGTGACACAGGTTCCAAAATTTATTTACAATTATTATTTATTTCTTGGGAATAGGGTCATAATGATGAAATTTAAAAATAATATCAAAATCACACAGCTAAGGCTGTTTTCCTAACTCTGTTACTTTTTATTTTATTTCTATCAGTTATAAGCTTAATTTTATTTTCAGCAGCTTTAAAATACTAAACTACATGTTGAAATTATAGAAAAAGATAAACTACAACATTTCACAATTTTTTAACAAAGTCGCATTATTATCTCTCTAGGAATATCTATCTCAGATCTTTCTCAGACTACTGGTCCTGATTGTCTGTCTGTGATATTCAAAGTACAGTGTTAAAAGCTTATATTTAGCAACAGGATGTATCTATGGTTGAGAATTTAAGTTTAGTGGGCAATAAAAAATTAAATATACCGTTATTAAAAGAAAAAGAAGTGTTATATAGACTATTAAAGTAGCTTTGCATTCATTCATATTATCTCTTGTTTATAAATCTTAGACTAGTTCCATTTTCCAAAAATTTTCCCTAAAGAACATTAAAAAATTTTTTTTGCATTCTTTGTGAATTATGTGGACTATTCCTGGAAGAAGAAAATAAAATTTTCTGCGTTTTTAACTTAACCAAGTGTCCTCTCTTTTTGCATATATTATGAGAATAAGCATTCAGCCAGTAACCGGTCATCTGCAACACTTCTTACAAACAAACTAGGTTTTTGTAGTCTTTTGCAAGTCAACATTTCTTACTAACAAAGATATAAGCAGACTTGGGCTCTTAAAAAGAAGGCCCTGAAAAGGCATTTCTTCTCCTTTTATGATTTCAGTTAAGAATGCAAATTGCACATCAGATTTTGAGGAATACTTTGCCAAAAGAAAACTGGAGGAACGCGATAGCCATGCAGTCAGCATCGAGGAATACCTTCAGCGCAGTGACACAGCCATTATTTACCCAGAAGCCCCTGAGGAGCTGTCTCGCCTTGGCACACCAGAGGCCAATGGGCAAGAAGAAAATGGTGAGGCTGTAATTCATTTTTAGCCACTACACTGACCTCTGCAGCTGTTACAATTACAAATGCACTACATGCCTGGGTGTTTACCTTAAAATTTGAAGAACAGCTGCAGAGGCATGGAATTTCATGAGCAAAGATTAGAACTGTAATTTTAGGGTATTGTGAAATTTTTTTGTCAGCAAATTTGTGTCATTTGTACATCCAATAAAGAACAAGAACAATTAGAGCCTATTTCTAAGAGATAAAAATATCTAAATTGTTTCCTATCTTTTTGAAATATTTCACTTTTGACGGAAAAAGAGTTTAGAAATACTGACCCCAACCTTTTGTTCTTTTTTATGGACACCTGAAAAGCTCCTTCACATTGTGAATTCCTGAGTCATATGTGACTAAAAGTTTACTACGAACTGTCAGTCACCTAAAGAGAATTTCCTCATTTGTCAGCTGTTTAAATTTCCCCCCAAAAGCTCAAGTAATTAATTAATTTTCTAGTGCAGTGTGAGCCGATTCCAACAAGTCTGTCCCGGGTATACGAGGGGACTGGTGTGCGCGGAGGCCGAGTGCAATGATGGCTCTCTCATGGAGCAGATTGCAGTGATTCCTGTCATACCATCCTGGGCAGTCAGCCCATTAGCTGCCATTGATTTACTGACCTTTTGGCCTGCTTCTCTCCCTCTCCTCTCTCGGCCACAGACCTGCCACCTGGAACTCCAGATGCTTTTGCCCAACTGCTGACCTGCCCCTACTGCGACCGGGGCTACAAGCGCTTGACATCACTGAAGGAGCACATCAAGTACCGCCACGAGAAGAATGAAGAGAACTTTTCCTGCCCTCTTTGTAGCTACACGTTTGCCTACCGCACCCAGCTCGAGCGGCATATGGTGACGCACAAGCCAGGGACAGATCAGGTGGGGGGTTGGTTTTAAGTGATTTCTTTCTATAATAACCCCTTAGAGAAACGATATTGCTTTGATTGGCAATCATTATTAATTTTTCATGGCATTTTGAAGATGCAGATCTTTTAATGGTAATAGCTTTAATTGAGGTCTAAATGATTTTTTGATGGTCTCTTCTAATATGATTTAATAGTCTTATGTTCACGATCGAATGAGTGTGTTAATTTCTAATTTAGAAATTTTATTTGCACTTTAACTTGACTTTAGTTTCATTTTTATGTTCCACAAAAAGTGAATGAAATTGTAGCATTTTAATTATACATTATTAAACATCTCAGCAATTTTAATTCCATTTTTCACTGTGTTACTTAGAAATTTTTTTCATATAGGATCTAAGTCACAGTAAAAGAAGTGTGTATTTCTTTTATTTGTGATATGACACCCTCAGTTACTTAGATTATTTTTACAAGCTGCCACTAGTTTATGAAATGGAATTAAGATTTTTAAGGAAAATTTAAAAAAGCATATAATATTTGTGTGTATATACTAAAAATAAACTGGATTAATATCAAAATTTTTGCTATATATTAAAAATGATCCCTTCTTGATAAGCATATTTGTTGCCGAATGTTATGATTACTCTGACTTTTTTAGCTTACTTGTGTTAAAAATACAAATTCTGTTTTGGACAGGAAAGCCTAGCTTCCTAAATTCTTAAAATGACGGAATAGGGGTGATTAAATTAAAAGATAGTGTCCTTTAAATGTTTTAGCAAAACTAATTCTGTTCTCTAGAGAGAACTGACTGCAGATTGATACTATGATGTGTTTGAATACTAACAGAAATGGTGTGCCTTAAATCCCAGTAACTGGCCTTGCAGAGCTGGAATCACCCTACATAAGCCTTGCCACCATATAGGTTTTAAAAATTATTAAACAAGACATTCTATAAAATTCATGTTTTCTCCTATGGGCTTTATTTTCTTTGACTCAGGGAAATGAGAATAAGCAAACACAACCAAGCAATGGTGATGATGCTGTATTATGGAATTTTACTGTTTTAAGTGAACATATAAATCATTCCATTTATATCTGATAGAGCTTGTCACTGGAATGTTTTTCAAAGTTTAGTTATAAAAACTGTGCTTGCTTAGTTATGCTTATGTAACAGTTTATCTCCCCTTGCTTATGTGCACAAAAACTCTAGGAAAAAAAAAGTGCCTAGATATTTATCTAGCATAACTGCTTTAAATTTAACATGCAGAAGTGTGATTGTGTTGGCGCATTATGAATGGTAGCTTTGGTGTTGAAAAGTCCCCTCATTTGCTCATGGCATTTACAATTAGTAAATTAAAATGATTGTATCATATTAACAGTGGCACAACTAAAGTTTATAGTAGTCCTCTGAGGGCTGTGGGGGGAGACAAAGCAGCTGTTGCTGTTTGTTTATGCAACTCAGCAACATATGAGCGCTGGTCCCTCAATGGCGCTCGGCGGGCTGGGCTCTGCTTGATCTTTGAAGGTTGCTGCTGTTTGAACAAACCTCCCTGTGTCCCATGTAACACCATCTGTCTCACTAGGAATGTGGGAAGATTCAGCACACCCTAGCAGTTGTCATACCGTTTCTGTGCTGTCTTTTTGCAAAAGGCTTTTGTGTCATTGCTGCTTGAAAAAGGCTGACCTCCTACCTTGAACATCCAGAGTGGATGACTGTAATTTTTTTTTTCCTCAGGATTCTAAGTCACAGTGCCTTTTTTCCCCTTGTTCAAAAAGGTCAGCTGTGTTTGATTATATTTTCACTGCTTTTAACTTGTCTTTACAGCAAACTTTTTTCTTTTTTGTCCCTACTCCCTAGCACACAACTAAAAAGGAAAATGTAAAGTCGTTGAAGTCTTTCCTACTGGCCTGTGATAAAACTGCTCAAGCAGCTCTAACCCAAGATGCTGTCTCTTACATTTGATAGTGAACCAAATCTGATATGCGACATGAAACACCTCAGGAAAAGCAGGGTTTACATTTGTTACTAGCACAGCGAAGGGGATATTTAAAAGTACTTACCGTGTAATAAAGTATTTGTAGTCAAGGATTTTTTTGTTTGTGTATGAAGGGTTTTTTCCCCTTCAGATTTGGTGTTACCTCAGTAAAAGATACACTTTTATCCTGATACAGAAAATTTGATAAAATCAGTTATTTCTGTAAGGAGTTTTTTGGGGGACTGTTTAGAATTTGGGGGATAATATTTATTTTTTTCTTGACAAAATAGTTGCATTCGAACAGGGAATCTTCAGATTTTAGAATCTGCAGTACACAGAGAATCACAAACATCTTTACAGTTATGCTTTCTCATCTCCAAAGGCTCAAAAAAACATTTCAGAAAATACACTACAGAGATAATTCTAAAGCAAGTGTTGGAAGCGCATGTAAAAGCACTTTTTTTTTTATTTGTTCCTATTTTATTGCCAACATTATCACTTTTATTGCAACTTTGAAAGACTGGGCAAATAAATAAACATGCACTCAAACCTTTTGGCCTGTCTGAAAAATTGAGGCCTTTTAAAAATATTTGTAACAAATTTCCTTTGTTCCTCCTGCACAAAACTGATGTCAATCTTTATCCTTTTATAGCACCAAATGCTGACCCAAGGAGCAGGTAATCGCAAGTTCAAATGCACAGAGTGTGGCAAGGCCTTCAAATATAAACACCATCTGAAAGAACACCTGCGAATTCACAGTGGTGAGTAGCAGAGGTGCTGGTGCTTGCATTTGCATTTTGTTTCATTAAGGGAGTTTTAAAAGGTTGTTTAAACAGTACACAATCCTGTTTGTAGCTTTTCACAACTATCCATTTATTTCATATACTATGTGTGCCTCCCTTGTCTTCATGAGACTTATACTATCACCAATAGCATGATCTTGGTGGTAAGCAAGAGGAGGAATGCTTATACTTCCTAAAAATTGCTAATGCTTTGATTTATTACAAAATCTAGAGACTCCTTTTTTGTCCTTTTAAAAACCCTTCTATAGATTAAATATTTTTAACCTGAAGAAACTCAGCTGGCAAATTCTGAAGGATACTCGTTTTTGATACCTAACCATGAAAGAAAAAAAAGAAAAATTTTATAAAGAGCTTTCATATTATACATGTTCCTTGATTCCTGAAAACTGTGTATTTCAGAACAATATCCTACCACCGAGATTTCTCCATTATAACTGTTTTGATAGCTCTGCCAAGCATTTTATTACCAAATTGGATGCTATTCAAAGGACTAGTTGGATTGGTAGAATCAATGGAATCTCCACAGAGTTGATTAAAGCCATGGCTACACTCCCCTTTAAATACTGTGACATCTTTATTGTTCTATTGACCACACATTAATCCGACACTACGTTTAAATGGGAGGCTGCCGATGGCAAGACAAGATTTTGGATCTTGGCTGAAAAAGGCATAGACAGCTCCCACCTTCCACTGCTAACATTTTGAATAATGCCGCCCCTGCCCCCCAGGTAGATAAAGCCTAGAAACAGTTATGGCCACATAATTCTAATCTAAGCACCTAGAATGTAGAGGTACCCCACTGTGTTCCTTTCATTTGGTTTCGCAAATGCTTGTTTGGTAGACAATTGCAGTTGTTACTCAGTCAAAGAAATGTAATGCTCATTTTAATTATTATTCTAGGTGAAAAACCCTACGAGTGCCCAAACTGCAAGAAACGTTTCTCCCATTCTGGTTCCTACAGTTCACATATCAGCAGCAAGAAATGTATTGGGTTAATCTCTGTAAATGGCCGAATGAGAAATAATATCAAGACAGGTTCTTCCCCTAATTCTGTTTCTTCTTCTCCTACTAATTCAGCCATTACTCAGTTAAGAAACAAATTGGAGAATGGAAAACCACTTAGTATGTCTGAACAAACAGGCTTACTTAAAATTAAAACAGAACCACTAGACTTCAATGACTATAAAGTTCTTATGGCCACACACGGGTTTAGCGGCACTAGTCCCTTTATGAACGGTGCACTTGGAGCCACCAGCCCTTTAGGAGTTCATCCGTCTGCTCAGAGCCCATTGCAGCACTTAGGTGTAGGGCTGGAAGCCCCTTTACTTGGATTTCCCACAATGAATAGTAATTTAAGTGAGGTACAAAAGGTTCTACAGATTGTGGACAATACGGTTTCCAGGCAAAAAATGGACTGCAAGGCTGAAGAGATTTCAAAGTTGAAAGGTTATCACATGAAGGATCCATGCTCTCAACCTGAGGAACAAGGAGTTACCTCTCCTAATATTCCACCTGTAGGTCTCCCAGTAGTGAGTCATAATGGTGCCACTAAAAGTATTATTGACTACACATTAGAAAAAGTCAATGAAGCCAAAGCTTGCCTCCAGAGCTTGACTACTGACTCAAGGAGACAGATCAGTAACATAAAGAAAGAGAAACTGCGTACTTTAATTGATTTGGTCACCGATGATAAAATGATTGAGAACCACAACATATCCACTCCATTTTCATGCCAGTTCTGTAAAGAAAGTTTCCCTGGTCCCATTCCCCTGCATCAGCATGAACGTTACCTTTGTAAAATGAACGAGGAGATCAAGGCAGTCCTACAACCTCATGAAAACATAGCCCCCAACAAAGCTGGAGTTTTTGTTGATAATAAAGCCCTCCTCTTGTCGTCTGTACTTTCTGAGAAAGGAATGACAAGCCCCATCAACCCGTACAAGGACCACATGTCTGTACTTAAAGCATACTACGCTATGAACATGGAGCCCAACTCTGATGAACTGCTGAAAATTTCCATTGCTGTGGGCCTTCCTCAGGAATTTGTGAAGGAATGGTTTGAGCAACGAAAAGTCTACCAGTATTCGAATTCCAGGTCACCATCCCTGGAAAGGAACTCGAAGCCGTTGGCTCCCAACAGTAACCCTCCCACAAAAGACTCTTTATTACCCAGGTCTCCCGTAAAACCTATGGACTCAATAACCTCGCCATCTATCGCAGAACTCCACAACAGTGTTACAAATTGTGATCCTCCTCTCAGGCTAACAAAACCTTCCCATTTTGCCAATATTAAACCAGTTGAAAAATTGGACCACTCAAGGAGTAACACTCCTTCTCCCTTAAATCTTTCCTCCACATCTTCTAAAAACTCCCACAGTAGTTCTTACACTCCAAACAGCTTCTCTTCTGAGGAGCTCCAGGCTGAGCCTTTGGACTTGTCATTACCAAAACAAATGAAAGAACCCAAAAGTATTATAGCCACAAAGAACAAAACAAAATCTAGCAGCATAAATTTAGACCATAACAGTATTTCTTCATCATCTGAAAACTCAGATGAGCCTCTAAATTTGACTTTTATCAAGAAAGAGTTTTCAAATTCAAATAATCTGGACAACAAAAGCACTAACCCAGTGTTCGGCATGAACCCATTTAGTGCCAAACCTTTGTACACAGCTCTTCCTCCACAAAGCGCATTTCCCCCTGCCACTTTCATGCCACCAGTTCAGACCAGTATCCCTGGGCTACGACCATACCCAGGACTGGATCAGATGAGCTTTCTACCACACATGGCCTATACTTACCCAACTGGAGCAGCTACTTTTGCTGATATGCAGCAAAGGAGAAAGTACCAACGGAAGCAAGGATTTCAGGTAACCTGTCTTTTTGCTGTAAAAAGAGGAGATGAAAATTACATTACTGATGCATATGTAGAGAAAAAAAATCTTAGTGGAAAAAAATGAAGTGCTATGGTTTCAGCAGAAATAGAAGAGTTTGTTTTAACTTGAACCTAGAGCAGAAAATTAAATGGAGAAACAGTAGAACACCACTATTTAAGCACATTTGCCTTAACAAAGATAAAGAAGTTAATATTTGTTTGAGATTTGTTTAGATCAATCCATCTACTCTTAGAATTATATTTGATAACAATATATGGTAAACTTTCATAGATGCTGAAAGTTAAGATTTAAATAGTAACATGCTTTTATGGATGTTGACAATTTGCAATAAGCAAGTATAAATTTAATATATATTTGGTTTTATAGGGAACAGTTTATTTTGAAGAGTGTTTAAAAATATTTTGTACATTCCCCATGACTTACTATGTAATTTTTAAACTAGTAAATAATTTATGGTTTTTCAAATACAAAAGACAAAAACAGTTATGTTTTATCATCATGGAATATAATCCCTATTTGCAAAATAGGAGCATAAGTAGCAATGTACCTCTGTAACAGCTGTTCCAGTATTCTAATTTATAGTACATCTGCCCTCTTTGTAAATGTATTTAAGCCTATTTAATCATCTCTAATATTAATTAGTGCAAACGTAGTCTAAGAAAACTGATCTGTGGACTAGCAAATGGAAATGTATGTTATCATGCAAGTTTGTACTCCTTTGGATCAAGACAAAATAAATATCAAGAAATTTAATAATTTACTGATCCACATTCATTATTACTCAATGCTGAAGGCTGTTTTAACATAGATAGAACATTGATAAAAAGTGTTATTAATATTCCCTATTTCAAATTAGAAAATTAAATATAAAAATATAGCTTGAGGCCCTTAGTTGGTAGACATACATTTAAATAGATTGCATAATAATAACATTTTGTACCTAAATATAAAATTTAATTAAAATGAGGTTTCTGCAGCTACAGATCATTTCTAAAGTTAAGCACACTAGAAAATACAGAAATTCTGATGCTGAATTTTCACTTATGGATATTTCCTGATGGAAAGAAAATTAAAGATTTTAGAAAATTTATGTTTTTCTTACTTTCAGAGTTGACTGTTTTCTGTCCTTGAAAAACAAGGAGCTTTACCATCTAGGGCAGAGAAGGTTTATATTTTGTTGAAATGTGAGGCCTCATATACTGTTTATAGAAAGTAATAGGTTTAAAAAAAAAAAACTAGATCCATTACTAGTAAGCACTTTTGAGGTTCTCCAAATGTCGGCCTCTGCGAAGTTGTTTGGTATAAATACAAAGAGAAGAGACTGTGTTGAACTATGTGATTATATCACAGGGAGAATTGCTTGATGGAGCACAAGACTACATGTCAGGCCTAGATGACATGACAGACTCCGACTCCTGTCTGTCTCGAAAGAAGATCAAGAAGACAGAGAGTGGCATGTATGCGTGTGACTTATGTGACAAGACATTCCAGAAAAGCAGTTCCCTTCTGCGACATAAATACGAACACACAGGTATGAGTGACTTTGACTAGCTAGTTAGAGTTTCCCTGCCTGTTGTACATTTCATAATATTTAATGAGTACACTTGTGCACCATAAGATGTAACATATGCTGATACCTTCAACAAGGAAGAAATAACGCTTTTGCCTAGCTCAGTAGGACTTTTTTGTTGTCTGTTTATTGGATCATTTATGTGCTTATGAGTGTGCTTGTCTATCTTCTGAGTTAATCTGTACACCAAAATTCACAAATCACGTAAAAGGTATATTTAAATGGCCAGAGCAATGAAACAGCATGACACAAGCCAGTTATTGAAAATATCTTCAAATGCTCAAGCTGTGATGAATCTATATATGTGAAAATTTGATAACAAAAAGTTTAGTCACCGCTGTATTAATCTCACCATCTAAAACTCAAGTAAGCCATGATTCAGGTATGATTCTGGTTGGTTCTTATAAATTGACCATATTTTGAATAAACTAAAAATGTTAGCTCTGTGAAAAAAAATAGACATAAGTAATGTAATAGGCCACATAAGCTACTGAAACTACTTATATTTAGAAGACTAAAATAAAACTTTCTAAATTTAATTAGCTTATTCCCAATTCAGAATAATTATAGAGTTGACAAGATAGCAGCCTGATTCTACCCTACAAGTAGAGTGATAATGGGTTAATTTTTTTAAAAAGAAACATCAAGTACTGTCATGTGAAGCAATATCACTAACCACAATCCAAGTTCCAGTCTGTAACTCTCTGATGGAGCTATGCTTGTGCTCTATGCTTGTGCTCCCTCCCTCCTCTTCTCTTTCTGCCCTTAACAGCAAAGTAGCTCAGCCTCATCCCTGTCCCTAACTCATCTCCACCTTTTTCCACTAGAAATTTGGCATGCTGTTACTAGCCCTGGATAGGAAAGAAGGAGTGTAGGATTTCAATCAAAATATTGGCAGGGGGAAAATATAGAAAAAACTCTCATTTTAAACCAGGAAGTCAAGTATCAAACATTTTAATATAGAGGAAAAAAATAACATTAAATCGTTTTGGTGGAAAAGTGATGAAGCGACAAAAGAAGAAAAAGCAGAAGGAATGGGAATACTTTCTGTCATATTTTAACTATTGAAATACATGGCACCCTTTTGAGAGATTGAAAACTATCTTTAAGAAGCACATGTACTTATCATCCTTTCTTTTTCCTCATTAGACATGTGCAGGAGACAGCACAAATGATCAGAATCAGTCTGGGGGGCTTAAGTGGGGGGCAGAGTTGGGTGAGTTCTACAACATGAAGTGTTAAGGGTATTTGTGAAGGGAACAAGGTTGATAAATAAAGATGCTCTTAGTCTAGCCAACCCAGTTTTTCTTTTTCTTCAACTGCTATTATTTTAAAAGTTCAACTAATGATACTTTAAAGACAACAAAATTTGAATAACAAATCCCCAAAATTTTTGTACTTGTGTGATATAGTTCAGTATTTGAAACATCAAAATTTTTCTATATTTGTCTTTTTTGGATAGAAATCATAGGTATTTTCTTTAGTACTAAGTCCAATTTATGTATTTTAGAGTAAAAATATTTTCATACCTAAATTTACCTTAATATTTTAATCAACCTCAAATATATTTTGTATTTCATTATTCAGCTACAATAGGCACATCACTGAAGGCATCTTTCCCTCTCTGATTGGTTTTATTATATGACCATATGCAAACTCTATGATTTACTACATGGTGAGTGTAAAACTTTTATTTTAGTGAGGGCTATCATACAAATTGACATCTAGTCAATATATTTATCTTTTATAAGTTTGATAGTCCATAAACTTCATAGATATATATATATAGATAGATAATGAGAGACCCAAAAGTTACAAACACACAAATATGCATAATCAATTTAAAAACATACTGTATTTTAAAGAATAAAAATAAAATGTTCTGGTTTTTTAAGATGTGAGAAGATCTGTTGCCTAGAAACATTGCCTAGCAACAAGATGCTAACCATTCAATGCTTTCTCTAAATGTGTGATTAATTATCCTCCTGTTGGCTTCCTGGCTTGTCAAGTTTCCAGTGTGTTAACTTTTTGGTCTCTTGACCAAACATCTCATGACATTACTACTGTCAGTGTATTAGGTTCTGTCAGAGTGAAGTTCTTCATGAATTTTTCTATCTTCATGATATATGTGGAAATTGAGTCCATTTTCCTTCTTTAATTGGGCCCCATAAGCCTTTTATTTATTTATATTAAGCACTAGTAATACTTTGAGAATGCAATAATATGAAAATTAAAAGTAGGAACAGTCCTTGTGTTGATTGATTCTAAGTTTGGAAAATGAAGTTGAATCATCATTTGATTATGTGTCATTGATAAAGTATATTTGTTATATGTCTACAATTTAACAATAGAATAGCTTATTAGGAAAGAAATTATGAGCTATTTATTCTTGAGATCCTGTGCTTTTTTACCTCTATCTGTTTAATTAATTCCTAAGCAGACACCAAAGATATAATGCTTAATTTTCTTTATCAATGGAGTATTTGCTTGGTTTTTTTGGGACCTAGGCCTGGGATAAGGGAAGGAAACACTACATAAATGTTGACTTTAGTAGGATTAATTGTCATAAACAAATACTGTGAAATAAAATACCTGAAATACCTGTTAGTCATACCTCTAAAAACTCATTTGAATATCACTAAAATTTAAACCTGACACTTACTGAGTATTTTCTCTATTGAGACATTGTGATAGGTACTTTTAAATCTACCTTATTGAAAAAAGCAATAAAAATGTTTCTACTTTAAGTAGATATAGTCAGAGTTCAAAATAAATTATTAGTCAGTTTTGTTTCTCAGTTACATATTTTTCATACCACAAACCTTTGTTTATCAACTATGTTTATGCTGTTAGGTGAATCATGTACCTTGATATTTGAGGAGAAATTTATCCTCAAAAAGTTTTGATCATTCAATGTCAGTTTGAATGTTTTTCTGAATGTTATCCATGTGGAAATTTAATTCCAGGATGTCTTGATTTCATGTAAATCAGGTAAATCAATCTAAACATGTTAAAAAGAGATGAATGTCCAAGCTAGCTCTTATTTAAAATGTATTTATTAATTGCTAACCAGTGAAATTTCTAGAGATTTAGTACATGATATAGATGAAACTTGCCCACCGGTCATTCCCAAATTCTGTCCTTTGCTTGACATAATAGCTGAACATTTTATTCTTTCGAATCATTAGTTCACAATGCAGAATTAATATATTTTGATTGTAAGCATATTGTTTATTATAAAATGAATTTCCCTAAAATTGGTCACCCATAACTAGAGAATATCTACATAATAGGCTGCAGTTTAGTGGGCAGCCCCAAGCATTTCTAACAGGCCTTGAAACTTGGCTTGGAGAGTGTTTGTTCTCTCTAAAGACACCGCTTTGTGTTTTGTTCCTTTGGAAAAGAGAGTGCCATATCAACTGTGACGTTCATTCACAATTATTCACACATCCAATCTGTGAAGTGACCTATCTGGTTGATCTTTTCGTGCTTCTGAACTGATGAGACATTAGTATTTGAAGGAGATCAAATACTAATACACACTGTAGCACCTAAACCTTAAAGCACCAAGGAAGTTTTCATCTATAATTTCTCTTTTCGTTCCATTCAGATTCCTTTCTACTGTGTTCTCTGCTCTTGATGGATGCATCTTGCTTACAACTTGGGAAATTATTGAAAAAATATATTAATGGATGCAAATAAAAGTATTTATCATTAATTGAGTGCTTACCACATGCACTCCTTATTCTAAACACCATACTTACCTATGTTGTCTTTACGCCTATGCCCAGTCCACAAGTTAGGTCCCCTAAATGGTCCTTAAAGAGGTTAATATGCCTGTGGCTGCACAGCCGGTCATGAAAGATGGATTTAAACCCAAGCAATCAGACTGTAGAACTCATCTCCTTTACTTAACATTACACCATCCTGCCCCTGTGAATGAATTGCCACTGTCAGAAATGTCTTATCATTGCTTCTGATGGCATCCTTTTCTTTAAGGTCCAGAAACATGCAAGAGAGCAAATTTGTATACAATGACTTCAAGTTTTCTGGAAGACAAAAGTTCTATCTTTTTCCCAAATACACTTCTGCTTCCTGTTAAATGAACTGCAGTGGTCTTACCAAATGGAAAAGCATACTATCTTTCCAAACTCTTGGCATTCCATTGGAATTCTCTTCTCTCTTCTCTCAGTTTACCTCATTCAAAACACTTTTCCAAAAGTTGACAAGTGGTTTTTGTGTAATTTGAATTATACTTTTTTTTCTTCAGATTATTAGCTGTAGACTAGACATAGATTACTAAATCTTCCTTATTTCCAATACAAGGAGTAGTCACCAATAAATATTTGTCTAATTTCTTCTCTTACAGGTAAATAACTTCTTTTTACTCTAATATTATACTTTACCACATCTATCACCACTACATTTATATTGGACATTCCAGCAAGATAAAGACCATTAATGAAATAATATATAGCAGCTTGCAGCATTTTCTAAATAGTAGCATACCCCAGAGGCATTCAATAACATTATTAAAGATATTTGATTACTAATTGAGATTATATTGTACCATAAAACTGAATACCTGAAGTGTGTAGAATGGGTTTCTAATCTCATAACATGACACTTAGCAAATGAAAATGGGGTTGAATCTAGTAATGCTGATTTTTAATTTAATTTGCGAAATGCAAGTTCGTAGTAGGAAATGTAAGCACAGAGCTTCATGTATGTTATGATACAGAGTGCTCTACATGACACATTTCTGACTTTAACTGTGGAGCATCAGTCTGATAAATTTTTTTGTCAGTTCTATTTTGGAAATAAACTTTTTAAGTATGGCAGCTATGGAAGGTGTTGAAGGCATTCCAGTGCTATTTGTGGCCTGGAATCAACCAGATGTGTTTAGGCTTGGCACTAGTTTCAAATTGCAAACACTGGTTAGAAACTGCCTGGAATGCCAAAGGAAATACAGCATTCTCTAGCTGAAGAGTATTTTAACACTCAACAAGTGGCTGACATCCCATGGAAAACTTTAGAGGGAAAACACTATTTGGGATTTAGTTCAACCTCCACAACATCCATCTTTTTACTTTCTATATTCAAATAATTTTGTCTCTAATTTTTATTCTTAGAATCACATGGCCAATAAACACCCTCCCTCTATTTCTGCTCCCGCCTAACTTGGCACTTTGCTGCTGTTTGAAAGCCCATTTTCAAAGTCACCATTCATGACTTAAGCAGAGGGTGTAAATGCCAATGCCAGCGATGATGCCATCTTTATCACTTTCATACAGGTCTTAGTTTTTAAATTGTAAGGAAGAGAATGACCTGATAA
>PVKZ01003286.1:130000-144617 GCA_004027375.1 Macroglossus sobrinus
TAGCTAACTCACTTGATCGTTATATCAGAATGACCAAAATATTGAGATTCATATAATGTCAAACTTTACAAAGCTAAATTGGGTAGGGATGTAAAAATCTCTATATTTCAAGTGCAAAATACTTCTTTCTAGACATCTTACATCAAGGGGACACTGGTCAAATTATTATTGCTTTAAACAGCACTCTCATAATTTTAAAAAATTTTATACATGCAACAAAACATTCCTACATTTGGAGACATAAAAAAATCACAAGTGACTCACCTGATCATTTTATATATTAATAAACATTATGACATATATGTGAACACATCACAAATCATATAGGTGTACCAAGAGGCAATTTATGGCCTCCCTTAAGTATGTACTGACATAACCTAATATACTAAAATGGGAAGGGGCGGTTAGTCACTGAAATATGCATTGTGTAACAGAAATGAAGAAAATACATGGCTTGTGCCCATCATAAAAAAGATTCAGACTGAAGGCTTAGCTTTGGTTTTTATTCAATTAAATTGTTAAACTGTGCACAGTGATTTTTTTTTTAGAACTTGAGACATTTGTGATGTTGGCTGTTTAAATCTTTGTTACCTTCGCTGTGAATTGAAATTGTACATATTTAGTAAATCATGCAGACAAAACAAACTTTTTAGACAATATTTTTATTGGAGAGTTTTCTTTTCCTGTATCCATGTTAAAAAAAAAAAAAAAGACCTCCTTTCCCAAAATAAAAATGTCAATACTAAATTTAAAGAAGTATAAAGGAATGATTGCTTCCTTTAGAGCTAAATATTTAAATAAACATGGAGATAATTGGCAACATGTTCTTTTGGGCTAATAGGCCGTGTCCAATTTTTTGGGTCTGATGTTTCAGGGTTGAAGATGATATATTAATCACTGAATTAAACGAACACTATTAAATAACAGAAATAAATCCCTCAGTCTTCATTTGTATATGAAATATGGAATTAGTCAAAGAAATGTCACTGAGATGATATGATGTTGAATATGCCACAAACTAAAACTCTCTCTATTAAAATGTCTACCACCTATAATCTAGTATGACATGTTACAATGCTCCAAAATATTGAAAATATAAAATGAACACTACTCTTCCCATTTGGCCTTGAGATGAATATGACAAAGATTCTAATAATTTTAGTCAAAGAAAATGATGAGTAAAAAATACATGAAGATTAAAGTGGTGACAAATGATCTTTTAAGTATTCTAATTGGTCTTTCTCATTCAAATCTTTGATTCTGCAGAAATTGCAAATCCTGATGATCCTGATTTATAAGTGCACCCCGTCAGCTTTCTCTCTTTCACTCCACAGAATATGCCTGTTAGATTTGGAATGAAGACTAAGCCCCCAAAATGTTAAAAATAGACTACTGCCCTGGCAGGAAATTTAGCATTGGCAAGCACAGAACTCAGAAGGAACTGATCTAACATAAGGAAACATTCAGAGAAAAATTTCTGCATTATAATCCTGTTCTGACTCTTTTCAGAGCAGTCAGAGGGAAATATGAAAGAGAGAGAGAGAGAGGTATCTTGTGTAGGTTTGCTAACTTTGTGTGTGTATACTTGAATAGCTAGTGTTAAATAACGAAATGCCCAAGAGGTGGAAGGAGCCTGAACAGAGTACTTTTGAGAACTTTTTAATGTTATCTTACAATACAAATGGAAAACACTTAAAATGTTGACACTAGAAAAATAAAAGTTTCTGAAGACATCATCACAAGAAAATTCTATATAACTTATAAGATATGCCAACAATATAACAGATAAAAATACTAATTTATCTTTACTCTTTTATAGGAAACTTAGATTTTAGTTTATGATCTTTCTTTAAAGGAGAACAACTTTTATTCATTCCTAAAACACTCTTCTTATAAGGCGAAGAATTACTGTTACAATTCATTCTAGTTTTGTTTAGGAAAAGAGGAATACGGTCTTCAAATTACTTGGAAAAAAAATAGAGATGAATAAAAGAATATAAATTTAGAAAGGAAATTCAAGAACATCCCTACACTTAGAAAACATTCTGGTGTATTCAGTAACCATAAGAAACCTAGACCTTGGTTTTTACAGCTCTTCTTAAAGATACCATTTCCAACACAAACAATATTTCCCAACCCTGTAGTACAGCCTGGGATTGGTGCAGACATAAAGGGAGAACACCAACTATTGAATAACCCTCAACCACTTCCTGCAGTCCTGAAACATTCAGTGGAGGTCTACCACTTCATTATTGAACATGCTTAGAAAGTGTGAGCTCATAGGTTTCCAGTTGAAGGTACATCTAAGCAAGAGGGAAAAAGAGAAGTACAAACCATCCTACCCATCTTGTTTTAACACTTCACATGCCATTGCTGAAGAGAGTGAACTTGAGAATAATCAGTGTGTCATCTAAGTAGACAATTTTCCCTTTCTTTACTGCAGTGTAAAGTGCTTTCATATTATGGAAGATAAACCCATAAAAAGGAACATTTCACTTAATTTAAAATAAATGAAGGAATATTAAAAAAAATGTATCAGAAAAAGAAGAATTCTAACCACAATAGTTGCTTAATATGTACTATCTTGTCATTTAAAATGAAAATTAGAATCATGATTTGAACAAATACTTTTCCAAGAATTGTCATGATCCCTTGAGTCAAATGTCTTCATCCTCAAATCAGCCTGTAACTATGTTATGAACCAACCAAATTATAGCGTACATTCTGTCTACATTAAAACTGTCAAAACCTTATTCTGTTTTTCATTAAAGCTTTCTTATGAATTGAGCAGGAAGGAAATATTTATGTTTGTAATACTTAGAAAAATAAAAGAAGTCTACCACTTGCATCTTATAGATGAGGGAACTGAAGTCTACATATCTTTGAGACCATACTGATTATTTGCTTGTTTTTACCTCACAGTGATCTAGAAAGCAGTTAAACATAGACTATCAGAACCCCAGGCTCCTGACAATGTTCAACATATCACAGTAAAACCCTCCTTCCAATGGCTATGAAATCATCGAAGTGCTTGAGTTAATTTCCCTACTTTTTGCAAGACGTTTGTTCTGGTCCACAAGAATTCTTAGCAAGAACAGAATAAAAATAATCTATTTTTTAAACCTTATATTACTCTTAGATGTCACATTATATCTGAGGGCTGTTAACCACGTCTGGACTGGAGTCTTCTTTAATCAAGAGCCAGAGACGGTTTCAATTTTAAGAAAAGCTCTTTAAAAAATTACTAGCCATTGTTCATAGATTTTACTCACTAGTTTTGTGTAAGATTGTTGACTGCTTTTGCCCATTGAAGAATGTGGCTCCATTGAGACTCTCCATTCAGTTTTGAGCCTGAACCCATTTGTGGGTCCCTGTGCCATTCTTTCACAGTCATGGCCTTTCTGAATCCATGTGCACTGAAAATCAGACATAGTCAGAGGAATGAGGTAGCAGAGGAATCGTAACAAGAGATTCATAAATCTGCATGGGAAAATTGGAGTAGACTGAACTAGATGAAAGAAAGAGCATGAAGGGAACTTAGATACTTCCTCACCTAAAGTCTTGGCTTTGAGAATTCTGGGGCTCAGAGAGAATAAAAGCCCAAATCATCTCACAGTTACTAACAGAGCTTATGCCAGAAGCCAGGTCTCCAGTTATGGTGTAGATGCTTTCATTGCTTCCATTGATGTTTCTATTACTTCTGTGATGTTTCTATTTAGTGGCTCTAAAAACAATACTAACAAATAACAGTTACAACACTGTTAGTGGTTCAATTTACTGACTGCCTATCATGTGTAAGGCGTAATATGAGATACTATAGGATGTACAAAGATGAACAAGATAGAATTATTAGCCTCAGGTTTCTTATCATTTGTCAGAGGTAGACATGCACAAAGGAGAACACCGAGCTCCAGATGCCATAGGGAATGTACCTATATGAAAGTCCCTAGCAAGCTCTCTTCTATACCATGGTATTTTCTCTATTTAAGCACAAAATAACTCCAGTTCCTTAATAGTACAGTACCTCAATATACTGTTGGGTGATACTATAAGTGAGGCACCGTTCTAGGTCCTTGGAACACAGTGTTAGACAAACAGACAATATCCCCATCTTAAAAGATCAACATTCTAATAGAGTAGGTAGAAAACAATTATATAAGATTACAAAATTTGAAGTGTTTTTGTTGAAAATTAAAGAAGGTGATGTAATAGTGAATGAGATGGAATTGGGGAACAGGTAACCTCAGCTGGGGGCCAAGGAGGAGAGTGTGAAGAAAAGTCTCTCTGAGGCAGTGGTGTTGAGTTGAGCTTGAAGAATAAAAAAAAGTGAGCCATAGGAAGACCTGGAGGGAGAGTATTTCAGAGACAAGGAACAGCAGGTACAACTACTTGAAGAAAGAATGAGTTTGGCTTTTTGAGAATAAAACGACCAGTCTACCAAAGCATGATAGAAAAGAGAGAAGGATAGAAGATGTAGCCAGACAAGTAAGAAAACGTTTCTCAAGCCATGTCAATGACTTATAGTGTGATCTCTTGTTAATAAGCACTCAAGAATAACTTTACAGATAAAATTCAGAGAATTTTAAGGAGACTTCTTCAGCCCTTTAATCCAATGTCATGGTTCATAGATGAGAAAACTGAGTTTATTAATCTATGAGGGTTACCCTGTGAGAATCAGAAGAAACACAGATTATTATTCCCAGTGAATAGAAATGAGCTCAGTAACCTATTTGTGGCCTGATCATAATTTCTTCCCCTATAAAATAGATAGTAACATTCTATGCCCCTTTCTTTGCCTTTAGAATGAGAAAAATCTCATTTCTGAGATTTTCACCATACAACTTGACTTGTGTCTGGTCACAGACAAATCTGTCAGCCTGGAAAACAAATTGTTTGGACCAAAGAAATTTTGTATTTTGGAAACTAAAACCCTAGATTCAGCAAACAGACCACCACAGTGGCACATTACCCTGGAAGCACCTACCCCAGTCACCATGTCTCAGCGCAGTGCCCAGGGTTGCCAGCGTGCTCAAAACAGCTGTGCTAGAATTAGACATGAGCAAGGGCCCCAGCCATTTCCCCTTCCCCTGAACTTCTAAAAAACACAAAAACTCAGAGCTGAGAAAGAAGCCAATAAGAAGTAAGGAACATGCAGCAGGTGGTACCATCTGTGCCCGGCTAATTCCAGCCAAAACAATCTGCTCCCTAGAGTTCCCAGTTGTGGAAAAGGGAAGAGAATCTGACAGTGGCGGAGCCAGGGGAGGGGGTGTAGGAGGGCAAGTGCCGAGGCTATTATCCAACGTTCAGCTGGTTGGAGAAGTAGATTATTGATGCCAGTGAACTATTATCTCTCTCTTTTTCTCTTTACAACCACTGTGGGAGATTCCAAAGTCTCGCTAAGCTGGCAAATATCAGATCCCACACCTGCGAGACAGACATGTAGGCATCACTGTGAGTCTGTCACCACTGAGATGGGAGGGACAAACATTCCACAGCAAGACTGGGAAGCACAGCCCACCCAAGACAGAAAAACAAGGGGAGAGGGATCTTATGTTTATTTTATTCTATTTTCCTAGCAACCAAATTCTCTCCCTCTCGCCAGTTTATTCTTTGAAAATTATCCACGGTTTCGAATGGGCTTATATTCTTCAAGCTTGATCCCCAGGTTGGCATTTTCTAAAATAAAATTCTTCCACTTGATGGACTTCCCTGTGAGGAACAAATCTTCTCCCCTGGCTCACTTACAGTCATGGGATGAATAAATGCACGCAATTCAAAGATAGATCAAAAGGTCGGTAGCAATAACTTCCTCTTAAGAGAGTAACAGACAGACAGGGCCCATTCTTTCACTGATGGAGGAGACAGGGATGATTTAAGGGTCATGGAAAGACCTGTCTACTAAAAAAGAAAATCTTACTCACTGCAAAATTGCCACCAGCACCTTTAGGTTAAGGAACTTTCTCCAGAAACTTATCTGTTAAATGCAAATACCCGGAAGGGGTGATATCACCTTCCCTTAGATTAATTTATCAATTTATAGCTGAGAGTTCAGCCCTGAGGGAGTGGGACAGAAGCAAATTCACTTTTATTGAGAGAAGTGAAGGTCTAGAATTCAGGTGCCGACCCAGGAAATCAGGACCTCGTGGGCCTCTCAAGGAAGGAAAGATAGCTCCTGATCCTAACTCCCTTTGGGGCTGAACTGTGTCCCCCTCAAAATGCCTGTTGAAGCCTATGAATATGACCTGATTTGGAAATAGGGTATTTGCAAAAGTAATCAAGTTAAGATGAAGTCTTTAGGGTGGGCCCTAATCCAATACAATAAGAAGAGGGAAATTTAGACACAGACACATCAGGGAGAGTGCCATGCGAAAACAAAGACAGAGGTTGAAGTGGTGCAGCTAAAGCAAAGGACACTGAGGGTGCTAGTCGTCACCAAAAGCTAGGAGAGAGAAATGGAACAGATTCTTCTTACGGAAGCTAGCTTCTGACGCCTTGATTTTGGACCTCTAGCCTCTAGAACTGTGAATAAGTTTCTGTTGTTTTAAGACACCCAGTTCGTGGTACTTTATTTCTGCAGCCCTAGGGGACAAATATACCCTCAAAGTGAACCACAGTCAGGAAGGGCTTCAGTATTCAGTCTCATTGGTCTGAAAATTAAGATCAGTTTTTGATCTAACTATTCTCTTAGTGCCTGAGCTTTAACAGATAAAACAAATATCAGTAGGAATATTCCTTTTAGTTTTGAGATGCATGTCATCAGGAAAAAAAACAAACTGCCTGCTCTTTTCCCCAAATGTCTGTATAAGGTAATCTTTTTAATTAGGATAATTAAATTCTTGTTTCAAGGGGCACCAAAGTGCAAGCATTATAGTCTGATTTCCTGTAAAGAGTTTTTTTCCTGCCTCCTGTTCCACGTGGTGTCCATTAATAGAAGAGAAGCACCAAGTGAGTCAGACATTATGGTTACAGGTTTGTGGCTCATGTCAACGCTAAGAAGAGGGAAAGGAGAAAGGAAAACATAAATTGGGAAACAGTGTCAGAGGGCAGGCCAAGATAATGTAAGAACCAGAAAGCAGAGGAAAAGAGTGTTGTGTGAGAACCAAAACCTTGCTTCAGGTAAGAAACGTCAGAGAAAAATACAGTGCCATTTTTAAATTAAGGAGATGGGGACAAGAAATCTGTGTAGATATGTACTGGTTTTCTGCAGCCTGAGTAGAAATTAGTGAGACATGCCCTCTCCCCTGATTCATTACTGCTGTGGAATCTTAACTTTTTCCAGCTCCAAGTCTCTTGTGAAATCTGTTAATAATTCTTGCAACGTACTTATATCACTGAGATTTGGGAAAGATATTGGGAATTTGGTGAGGAAAGCAACATGAGAACCCAAGGCAGGAGTGAGTCAACTGGTGTGTGTTTTGATATACTGATATATTGCTTTGGTAGCCAGTGGCCTAAAGCTGGGAATCGGTGAGACCAGGTCCTGCGATGAGTTCTCAGATTTGCCCTTGAATTCTGTTCTGCCCCATTACTCCTTGCCTACTGCTGCCTACTCATCCATGAGTGGGCCATAAAAGGTGCAGGTAAGAAAACCAGGAAACAGTTCACTGAAAATATCTCATTTCTTTACTAAGAAAAACAAACCCAACTCTATGTCTTCACAGAAGGACAGCGTGGTATCCTTTATGTTTATTTCTAGATGACGGTATATCATCTTAAAAGCCTGGTTTAATTTGCTTTTCTCTAAGCTTTGTGGTATTTTTTTATATGCCATTAGTCAGTTATTGCACGTTACTAGCAATAATAGTCCCACCTAATGTATTTAATTTGTCTTGAAATCATAGCACATCTTTACACACAAAAGAGGCAGCTTTTAACTCCATTGATGACTTCCTCTTTAAAAGTCCTCCTTTAAATCCCTAACCACATTCTTCTTGCTTTTCTTCCTACCCACTGACCAAGATCTGCTTTCTTCACTCAATACTTAAATGCTAGCATTTTCCAGGGCCCCTTTGGGGCGCTCTGCTATCCTCATTCTGATCACTATGCTTCAGTGATTCTTTCAATAGCCACAACTTCAGTTCTGAGCTATATACCAAAGACTCAAAAATACATCTTCCCAGTAAGACTTCTTTCCTATACACTAGACCTGCATATTTAAATGAATCCTGAGCATTGCCACCTGATAGTCTCAAAAGCACTTAAAATTTGATGGGTCCAAAATGGACATGGCTACATCTCCCTCCTGGTCCCACACCCCACCTCAGAACATGGGGGTTGTAACTCCCTAGGTCCCTCAGGTGGAAATCTTGAGAGTTATCCCGTTACATCTCTAAATGAGTTATCAGCTCTTATGAATCATACTCCCCATCTCTTTCATACCTGTTCTTCTTCATCAGTCACCATTGTCACTCCCTTACTTCAAGCATATATTGAATCCCAAGAACTGCCCTAATAGCCTCTTAACTGGTTACACTGTTCTCAGTATCTCCCAAGGCCTTATTCTAGCACAGCAGAAGATGGAGCTGTCACCTGAGAGTTGATGGAGGAGCTGGCAGATAGAAAAATGTCACTTAGTGTGTTCTTTAAAAATATTTCTTGATATTCTTTATATACTTCTTACTTCAATATTATTTTACCACAGTCTTAAGAACTGTTATGTTGACATATTTCTTTAAATATGCTTAAAAAGAACGTGTTCAAGAGAAACAAGTTCCTTCTTCCCATCACACCCATAAATTTACTTGTGGTCTTATCACCTTCTAACTTATTCCATATTCCTACATTGGCAAAAAGTGCTCTTTTAGTACTTTCTTAAGGGTAGGGATCATGTTATCTTTGTAGTCCCACTTTTCAATGAGTTACTATCACCAAGTAGATATTCAATAAATGTTCACTGATTTAATTCACTTGTGTAAATCTGATCATGTCAAAACCCTACTTAAAAATCTTTTGGTGGTTCCCCAAAAACACCCAAAATATAGTTCATATTCCTTAGCTTGGCCTGCAAAGCTTTCCTGAGCTGACTTCTCTTTGCCAACTTTTTCATCATCTCTCATCCTTCCTCTAGTTTTGTCTTCCTGGACACACTTTCCTCTACTTTCTTTCTGTCCTTCAGAACATAGCTCAAGGGTCACCTTATTAAGACAATTTTTTTCTGAAACCCAACTCTTAGACTTGCCCCCCCCACACACACACACACACTGGACTTTTATAAGCATTCTTTATATGCTTCATTTATGCACTATCCAGAGGATGGGTTCCCAAAGGCAGTGCACTCCTGGAAGCTCAACGCTATAAACGGTCTGAATATAGCCCCCGGCACAAAACTTGAAACCGTCCCCAAGAAGCAAGAAAATGTGAGTCCTCTGGAAAGAGACTGTCCGTAATGTCTAGTCCTCATTGACCCCAGACATTAGCTAAATAGAAGAACAATTCAGTGACAAGACAGAAAATAACATAGAAAGCCAGTGACGTAAGAATAAGGAACTGTGGACGAGCTGCAATAAGAACCAGAAATTTGTAATATAATATACCTAAAGTTTTTTTAAAAAAAAACATTCACAAGATTATATTGGTGCACAAATTTTACCTACATGGATTAGTAATTTAATTTCTCAAATAATCATAAATTATATATAGCAGCTTCCATTTCCACTATCGACAGCCAGGTGTTGATTGAATTATAAAATGAATGAGGCAAAACTAACTCCAATCCAACTGAGGTAAGTTAAAGGGAAACATGAATAAGTTTTATTTCTAACACTTAATGTGACCTCAGATGAGGAACACGAACTATATAAAGGAGAAAGAAAACTGAAGGAATCTAAAATGCATTTTCTTCAACTTCTCTGGAATTTTCAGTTACCTCAGTTTCTTGACAAAGCTTTGCTAATGTCAGTTACTTACAGTATCAAGCAGCATAATAATAGAAGGTTGTGGGCCAGAGGTAAATGTGGGTCCAATGGGAATAATATAAGTAATACATCCTGCAGTTGAAGGACAGTGAGAGGCATGAGAAAAGGTAGAAGTTGTATTAGCAATTTTTAAATAAAATGAAAGCCATATGCATATATCACAGAGGACGTGAATATGCTGTCCTCACTGTTCTTTCCCATGAAATGACACTACTTTTTTTTTTAATCCTAAGTGGGGTTTTTTTAAAAAAAATAAAGACTCCACCGTAGATGCTACATAAGTTCTGCATAGAAGATGTACTAAAAGATGGTCTGTGTTTGTATCTTAAAATTGTATATGCCAGAACACACTGCAAGTCCCCTCTGTGTTTAGAGAACTGTGAGTAATTACAAAAGAGGTAGCAGTTACTATTCTTGCTTTGGACAGTGTATAATTATTTAAATGAATCTGAGATGAATAAATAGAAGATCACAGATAGACAAAAATAATATTTTGCCAATATGAATCCTCTGTAAACCAATACATATAAGTAAACTAATTTTCTTAAGTTACAGACACAATTACAGACTTTTTCTCCAGCCATTGTGACAATGCCTGGCAAATTTTATCAGCCTCCTTAGTCCCAGAGTGTGAAGTTTACAGATCTCGAAAGCATTTATCTGAGTTGACAGAAAACGTTGCCATTCCTTGGGGTCATCATCGAAAGCCTCATTTCTCATTGTACAGTACTGAATGCACTGACCACAAGCTTTCCGTGAAAGTTGCTTTTCTTGGTTTTCTCATGAAATTACTGATATGAACTGCTTCTCTCATGATTTCGCTTTTTTTTTCTTCTAAAGCTAAGTACAGCGTAACCAGAACATTTAAACCGAGGGTGCTGATGTAGTTTTCTCATCAATAAAATGAGGGATTCTAAAGGATTCTTAGGCTCTTTCCTGAAAAATTTATGATGCAGGGGTGGTTCTTATTAAAAGAGCTTTTCCTGCTTAATACAAGAATCTTTGTGGTTATGGGGGAGCCTACATTTTCTCATGAAAAGACCTGGATTCGAGTTCCAGTGCTGTCCCTTTTAGCTATGGGACCTTGGCCAAGTTACATCACTAAACCTCAGTTTACTTATCTTTAAAATAGGAATAGTATTGATAACTATTTCACAGGATGGTTGTGAGAATTCAACGAGATGAAAGATGTGCAAATAGCTTGCAAATGGTCAATATGGCAGGCACTGGTAAAGGGGCAAAAGCTAGAGTTTATTTCATTGACACTCCTTTTGACTTCCTTCCACAGTTGTCCTTTCTTTTCTCTTGTGTTGGAAAGAAGCTTTCTTTTGATAATCTATTCCTAGTTAGGTACACAAAGAATTCTCTAAAAGGAACACAATAATTTCAGTACTTAGAAATTTTCCAGCATGTAATTTTTAGGGGATCAGGATGGTCTCAAATTCCTCCTCAAAAAGACCTTTGTTTTCTGGTGGGCGTCAGCCTTGTATTGTTGAAAGAGGAAGGAATGCTTGAAGATTATCAGTCCAAAGAGAGGCCTCAGAGTATGAGAAATGAGGAGGTTGTTCTGTGTTGATTCTAGATATGTGGTGCCTCTGCTGCTCTAAATAGATAATTCAGGGTGATAATGAAGTAGTCACAAGGGTGAACCTTCATAACAAGGCAGGCAAGACATTGCACACAATTTGATCCTTCCCGTTAGCCTTTTTGCATGTTTAAAAAAAAAAAAACTTTTAAATCATGAGATAGCCTTGCTCGTCAGATTAATCGGCCCATACGGGGAACTTCTTTCATAATTTGAGAAAGACTCAGGAGAAGAAGCTGCTAGAGATGAAAGCTGATGATCCAAATAGCAGGAAAAGGTTTTTTAGTTATGATTATTCTTTTCCTTCAGCTAATTTTAATTCTGATGAATACTAAGTTTTCTTTAGTACTTTTTGTTCCTCAAGTCTTTTTTTGTTGTTGTTATATCAAGTATTTCTTCAGCCATATTTGTTCAGCCAAGTATTTCTTAAACCTCTATGAAAATAACACTACATATTTCTTAAGCCCATGTAAACAAATATTTTCATGAAAATTGGCTTGAAAAACATGTAGATGGCAAACCCGAAAGACCATTCCTATTGCAAAAATGAAAAAGATTTAGATCGACTGATCAGTAGGTACATACATAGCATGCTAAAACTTAGTTTAAATGGATTAGGATTATATTAACTCTTACCATCCCGTTCAGTGACTTCTGTTTCTCTAACAATCTAAATAGGTGGAATGTCTTGCTGGTCCTGATTCTGATCCTGGATGGCAAGATATACTTCCTTTCAAACTGTTTTAAAACAGGTCACTTGTAAACAACCATATACTGATTGCCAATAAACACTAGTCATTGTGCCAGACAAAAGGAATACATATGGAAGAATTTATGAAAGCTCACATGCAAACAGATGGTTACAGGGGCAACAGAGGGGAGGGGGTTCTGTGTCGTTCAGCGAGACTTCTGTCTAGGGGAGCTAGATTAAGTTATATCTACCTTCCTCAGTATTAAGTACCTAATTTTCACAATTGCTAACAAAGAACTGAATGAAGTAGCAATATGTGGGCATGATTTATGTTGCTAATTAACATCTCTTTGCATTATAGAGGGAGTAGGGAAAAAAAGTTCCTTCTAGTCTCCCCCTGCCCAGTATAGATAAATATGGCTGGAATATAATCGTAGAAGTGAAGCAAATACCTGATTGATAGGTCATCTCTCCACTTAGATTTGACATTTCACTTAAAACAACACCTTCTAGTGACTTCCAGATGTAGATGCCAGACCATTCGTAAGCAATCAAAACTGAAACTTTATTTCTCACAAGCTTCGAATAAATGGGTGATTTATAAGAACATCATCTCATTATTATACACAATAAGAGAGAAATTTGAGGAAATAATTTAAGCATTTTAATGATGTTCTTGTTCTATCTCCCCTTCTTGAAAATGGAATTTCAAAGTTAGCCTTTTAACAGGAAATAGAATAGCTTGACGAAAGGAACCACAACTGTATATCTAAACTGGCAGCATATTCATATGGTGTGGAGTGATACATATGTTCACCGTCTTTCACTGGTTAAACTGTATTTCATTATCACCTCCTTATTTCCACTTCTAATTCTAGTAGAATTATTTCTTATAAACAGGTCAGTTCTCTAGCAGTTTTGAACATAAGAATTGTTTTAAATGTCAGATCCCAACTTTATTAAGCAGTGTTTTTTCTCATTCTTAATTGTGGACCCTCAGATGCACACTTAACAGGTCCAATGCCATAAATGGGGAGAGAAAATAATTTACCACCAATTCAAACTGCATCAAATATATTTATGCCATCTGTGGTTTTGAAAAATGACTGCTTGGATTAAGAATACCTATTTTATATTATTATAGTATAATGAACTGATAGAGTTGATCATTTTAAGAATCTTCCAAAATCAACATCAAGTTAATCTTTTAAATAAAATTAATTTTATTAAAATTGACTATAATTTATTTCATTAAAAAGCAGGTATTTTCCATATTTTGGATTGGGGGGATTATTTTTGTTTTTTTTTGTGTCATTTTGTCATTTTGGCTTAACCTTTATGAGAGTATAACATTCTCTATTACTGGTTCAGACCCTTTGAGTCTCTGTAGGTGTGGTAATGTTCCAGAGTGCTGAATCATAGGATGTGGATACTGAATAATTTTAGATAATGGCCACCAGTGAAAATGGCATTAATCAGGAAACCATATCCAGATGCCTCCCACACTGTCCAAAGTCAAAGATAAAGCACCATATTTTTGTTGACTACCTCTCTTTGCTCCTCCTTTTCTCCTTCTTCAATACGGACTAAAAATGGACAAACTATTTTACTCTGCCAGGGTATTATTCTTTTGCATCTGAAAACTTCAGTTAGGAAAAATTGCAATCAAGATTACTTTACATGGTAAGGAAGTCCCCAGTAAATAAACTTTTGAGAAAACCAGGCTTCACATACTTTGTGCTTGAGAAACCAACAGCATCACAGGATATTGTGAGTAAGATCTGCCACTAAAATAAAAGTTCTGTTTTCTCATATTTAAGAATGATTCTGACAAGAAATATTTTGGGAAGTTAGGAATCCATACCCTAATAAATTTTCTTACATTCTAAGACTAGATTAGAACTTAACATCCATCTCAACTCATTTTCTTTTGCATAAAACATTGATATATTTATTTTTTAAATATTGATTTTTTTCTATTCTCCTTCTAAACAAAGGTATAAATATTACATTGGACTTTCTTTTAAATAGTTTTTGAGGCAGTAAAGATAGACTAATGTTATTACAGATTTTAGTGAACCAATGTTTTGAGGAAAGGGTGAGTTTAAGGCCAAGAATAGTTTAAAGAGAAGTCTTAACAGACTCCTCTTAGAATCATACATTTAAACCAAGGTCTAAAATTCAAAAAAAAAAAAGAAGAAAAGAAAGAAAGAAAGAAAGAAAGAAAGAAAGAAAGAAAGAAAGAAAGAAAGAAAGAAAGAAAGAAAGAAAGAAAGAAAGAAAGAGAGAGAGGAAGGAAGGAAGAAAGAGAGAGAGAGGAAGGAAGGAAGGAAGAAAGGAAGGGAGAGAGAGAGAGGGAGAGAGAGAGAAAGGGAAGAAAGAAAGAAAGAAAGAAAGAAAGAAAGAAAGAAAGAAAGAAAGAAAGAA